>JABVZY010000453.1:1947-21722 GCA_020883555.1 Drosophila nannoptera | reverse complement strand
GTGGCACGCACCCGGCCCCTTGGCCGCCCGACTGTGTGACTGCACGGCTGCGTGACTGCACGGCTGCGTGACTGCGCGGCTGCGCTGACGCCGACCGCTACTTCTTCTTCCGCTTCTTCTTCGGGGACTTCTTCGCCGCCTCCCGCGCCGCGGCATTCGCCGCCTGCACCATCGGCACGAAGCCGACGATGATCACCGCATACGGCACGATCCCGAGGTAACCGGCCCAGTCCTTCCCGACGATCAGGCCGACGACCAGCACGATCACCCACACCGCAGCGGTGGCGACGATGGTCTTGCGCGCCACCGGCAGGGCGGCCTCGTGACCGGCGGCCCAGGTGGCATCCGTCTTCTTCACCGGGGAGGAGACGATGCCGAAGCCGCTCTCCTTCGTCAGCTGCCCACGGGCCGCGGCGCGGATCATCGAGTACACGATCAGTGCGGCCACGACCGCCAGGAGTCCGGCGATCAGGCCGGTTGTCTCGTCGCTCATAGCTCCAGCGTATCGCCCATGTCATCCCGTAGGATGATCTGCCCCGGCAGGTCGGCCCGCTATGCTGTCCCCCATGCCACAGACCCCTGACGGCCCCGACAACTTCGCCCGCGACCACGAGGGGCGTCCGATCCTCGACCGGTACGGACGCCCCGTCCCGAGCCGCGGTCCGCGGCAGTCACCCCCGGCCCCGCAGCAGGATGCGCAGGACCGGACCCGGATGTACGGCGACAGGGGTGACAGGGCCGGCAGAGGCGACAGATCCGACAGCGCCGGGCAGCCCCGTCCGCCGCAGTACCGGCGTGCCGGCCAGCCCGGCCAGCCGTACCAGGAGCAGCGGTACCCGGCACAGCAGCGTCCGCAGGGTCCGCCGGCCGGGCCGCCGCAGAACCCGTCGCGTCCCGGCAATGGACGCCCACGCCGACCCTCCCGCCCGCCGCGTCGTCGGCGGTTCCGCCCGATGCGGGTGCTCGGCGCCCTCATCATCGTCATCCTGCTCGTCGCCGCCGGATCGGCCTGGTGGGTCGACTCGAAACTGCAGCGGGTCGATGCCCTGGCGAACTACGACGGACGCCCCGGCAACACGAAAGGCACGAACTGGCTCCTCGTCGGCTCGGACTCCCGCGAGGGCATGACCGAGGAGGAGGGCGAACGCTACAGCGCCGGTGACCTGTCCGAGGGCGGCAGCAGGACGGACTCGATCATCGTCGTCCACGTCCCCGGCCCGGGGGCGAAACCGACGATGGTCTCCATCCCGCGCGACTCCTACGTCAACGTCCCCGGCTACGGGATGGACAAGATCAACGCGTCCTTCTCCTACGGTGGTCCGCAGCTGCTGCAGCAGACCATCGAGCAGAACACCGGCATGCGCATCGACCACTACATGGAGATCGGGTTCGGCGGCTTCGGCAGCATCGTGGACGCCGTCGGCGGTGTGACCCTGTGCCCCAAGGAGCCGATCGACGACCCGATGGCGGGCATCAACATCCCCGCCGGCTGCCAGAAGATGGACGGACCCACCGCGCTGGGGTACGTGCGTACCCGCTACACCTCCGCCAACGGTGACCTGGACCGGGTGGAGCGGCAGCGGGAGTTCCTCACCGCGGTGGTGAAGAAGGTCGGTTCGTTCGGGACGATCGTCAACCCGTTCAAGGCCTTCCCCCTGATGGGCGCCTTCACGGACGCCATCACCGTCGACCGGCACGACCGGGTGTGGCACCTGGGGTCGCTGGCATTCGGCCTGGTGCGCGGCGCCGACCAGCAGACGGTGCCGGTCGGCGGCTACGAGGACACGGACGCCGGCAATGTCATCCTGTGGGACGAGCAGGGCGCCGAGGACCTGTTCCGGAAGATGCGGTAGCGGTCCGGCGCCTGATCTACCGGGCGGTCCTACCGGGTCGGCCTACCGGTCGGTCTACAGGGCCGCGAGCGCGGCATCGTAGTCCGGCTCGGTGGTGATCTCGGGGACGAGCTGGGAGTACAGGACGGTGCCGTCGGTGTCGATGACCACGACGGCGCGGGCCAGCACCCCGGCCAGCGGGGAATCGAGCAGGCGCACCCCGTAGTCCTCGCTGAACGAGGAGCGGAACGCGGAGGTGGCGGTCACGTTCTCGATACCCTCCGCGGCGCAGAACCGGCCGAGGGCGAAGGGGAGGTCCTTGGAGACCGAGACGACGACCGTGTTGTCCAGGCCTGCGGCACGCTTGTTGAACTCGCGTTCGGAGGCGGCGCACACGCCGGTGTCGACCGACGGGAAGATGTTGAGGACGACCCGCCTGCCGGCGAAGTCGGCCAGCGAGACATCGTTGAGATCGACGTCGACGGTGGTGAAGGCGGGTGCCTGGTCGCCGGCGGCGGGAAGGTCACCGACGGTGTGGGCGGGGTTTCCGGAGAATGCGGTATCAGCCATGCCCCCGTTTCTACACGTTGCCCGGCCGCGGGGTCGCCGCCAGGGCAGTCCCCCGGGGACATCATGGACATGACCAGAGGGCCGGCATGACAGCAGGCCCCGGCAACCGGTGACGACGGAACGAACCGACAAGCAGGGCGATTTTCCTGTCCTCAGACCGCACCCGGGTTCGTGAAACCGACCGCCCCCGGGCACGACCGACCCCTCGGTTCGTGAAACCGACAGCGGTGTCGACGACCTTCCCGGGGGACGCCACACCCGGGACAGTCACACCTACCGGATCGTGACCTCGCGGGCGATGATCGTCTGCTTCGACTTCTGCTCCGCGGCGCTGAGCTGCGCGGCGTCCCCGGAACCGGCGAGTTCGGTGAGGGCGGCGGCGATCTTCGCGTCCAGCTCCTGCAGCGGGGCGGCGAACTCGGCGGCGGTGACGGTGTTGTCGAGGTCGAAGACCGGGACGAGCAGCCCGTGGGTGCGGAACACACCGGCGAAGCGGGTGTCCTCACCGAGGTTCAGCTCACCGGCGGCGTGCAGCCGGGCCAGCGCCGGCAGCAGCACCTCCTCGGTCTCGGGCCGGATCCAGCGGATGTGCGCCTTCTCGCCCGGGTCGATCCACCAGGCGGACCCGGTGATGTCCGCGTCGACCTTCTCCGACGGCAGGACGCTGTCATTGGCCTGCTGCAGTGACTGCTGCACGGTCGGGTCGGCCTGCTGGGATTCGGTGAGCCACCAGTTGAAGTCGTCGGCGACGACGATCTCCGGCACCCGGTCCTTGACGAGCAGGCTGTCGAGGGCGGGTTCGGTGCCGTCGGCGATGCCGACCTCGAGGCTGGTGCCCGGCGCGGCGTCCTTGGCCCAGTTCAGGGCGAAGGCGAGGTCACGGTTCGGGTTGTTGCCGCGCTGCGCGGTCTGCAGGGCGACGAGGGCCTGGCCGCCCTCCTCCTCGGCGCGGACGAGTGCGGCGACGGCACCCGGCAGCACGGTGACGATGCGCACCGGGCGGGTGAAGCCGGCGTCCGGCACGAGTTCCGCGTCGAAGTACGCCGCGGGGACGAACTCCTGCAGGGCGATGAGGTCGGCCTCGGCGGCGAACCCGTCGTAGGGGCGGGGGTCGCGTTCGAGGGCGGCGCGCTCGGCGGCGCGGCGGGCGAGCTTCGCCTGGCGGCGGCTCATTCCTTCGGGCAGGGTCTCGTCGTTCTTCTTGTTCTTCTTGGCCACGGCGCTCAGTCTAGCGGTAGGTGACGGACTCCCCGATGATCCGGCGCGCCCGGTCCGGGTAGTCGGTGGCGGCCCAGCCGAAACCGTGCCGGTTCGCCCACCGCAGGTCGCCGTCGCGGTTGAGGGTGTAGAGGTACGTGTTCGCGGCGTCCCCGGTGACGGCGTCCGGCAGGGTGCGCGCCCGGGTGACGGCGAACCCGGGCGACTGGGCGACGCCGGCGGGCTCGACGTGGCGGAGATGGCGCCACATCGGGTACTCCTTGCGCAGCCAGACCCGGTGCAGTGCCGGGTCGATGCGGCGGAAGCGGTGCAGCGAACCGGCGTCGAACGAGATGAGGTGGACCAGGTTCCGGTCGATGCCGGCGGCGGTGAGGTCCCGGTCGAGGGCAGCCTCCAGCCGGCCGTCGCGTTCGCCGCGGGTCGCCAGCCGTTTGGTCTCGATGAACAGTTCCGGCCGGTGGTCGGCGGTCTGGGCGTCCCCGATCAGGGTGAGCAGTTCGGGAAGCGACAGCAGGGACTGCGGACGCCCCGGGCGGCCGGCGTCGAACTCGCGGAGCTGCGCCAGTGTCATGCGGTTGACCTGGCCGGTGCCGTCGGTGACGCGGTCGACGGTCGCGTCGTGGATGCAGACCAGCTGCCCGTCGGCGGTGAGCCGGATATCGCACTCCACACCGTCGGCATGCTGGTCGACGGCGGTCTCGTAGGCGTCCCGGGTCTGTTCCGGGTGGTAACCGCTGGCGCCCCGGTGCGCGATGATCTTCACGGGACCCATTGTGCACCCGGCCGGTGCTGTACGCTCAGGAGACGTGTCAGAACTACCCGTCGTCACAGACACCGCCCTCGTCTTCGAGGGTGGGGCGATGCGGTCTGCGTTCTCCTCGGCGATGGTGCAGGCCCTCGTCGAATCCGGGGTCCAGTTCGGGTGGACCTACGCCAACTCCGCCTCCGCCGTGCACGCGGCGACGTACCTCTCGAAGGAACCGGAGCTGGCGCGCGACTACTTCACCGTCTTCCCCGGCGATCCGCTGTTCGGGGGGATCCGCCCGTTCCTGCGCGGTGACGGATTCTTCAACGCCAAGTACATCTTCGGGCCGGACGCCCGCGTCGAGGACCGCCGGATGGCGCCCGACTGGCCCGCGATCCTGCGCAGTCCGGGTGACTTCCGGATCTCCGGGTTCAACGCGAAGACCGGGGAGACGGTGCACTGGTCACGCAAGGACATGAACGGGGCGGACGATTTCATGCGGCACGCCCGCGCCTCCGCCGCGCTGCCGGTCGTCATGCCGCCGGCGAGGCTGGGCAAGGACGTCTACTTCGACGGTGCCTTCGGGCCGACCGGCGGCATCCCGATCGATTCGGCGATCGAGATGGAGCATTTCGACCGCTTTGTCGTCATCATGACGCGGACCCGGTCATACCGTAAGGGGCCGACCCGGTTCCTCTGGGCGGTCAAGAAGATGTTCCCGCAGTACCCGGAGCTCATCCGGTCGATGGCGGACCGGCATGTCCGCTACAACCGGACCCGGGACTGGATCTTCGAGCAGGAACGCCTCGGGAAGGCGTACATTTTCGCGCCGCACCGGATGCCGCTGGGCAACGGCACCCGCAGTCTCAAGGTGCTCACCGAGACCTATGAGGCGGGGCTGCGCCAGGCCCGCGAGGAGATGCCGCGGATCCGACGCTTCCTGGGTGTCTGAGCGGGGCGTCTGACAGGAGGCCCGGCGGGGCAGGTCACAGATCGAGGACGCCGGCGTCCCGCATCACCTGTTCAAGCGTCTCCGCGGAGTGCGTGAACTGCGCCTGCTCCCCCTCATCGAGTTCGAGTTCGACCGGTTCCCGGACGCCGGACCGGTTGATGACCGCCGGCGTCCCGATGTACACGGGTTCGTGGCCGGACCGGCCGTAGATGTCCTCGACGAGGACGGAGACCGGCAGGACGACATCCTCGTTCTCCAGGATGGCGCGGGTGATCCGGGCCAGCCCCATCCCGATGCCGAAGCTGGTCGAGCCCTTGGCGTCGATGATCTCGTAGGCGGCGTCCCGGGTCTGCCGGAAGATGCGGTCGGCGGCGTCCGTCCCGCCGTCGGTCTCCCGCAGCCGGGTGGACAGCCGGACGCCGGCCACGGATCCGGCGGAGAAGACCGGCAGCTCCGTGTCCCCGTGCTCGCCGATGACGTAGGCGTGCACCGAGGTGGGCGACACGTCGACATGCTCGCCGAGGGCGGCGCGCAGCCGGGCCGTGTCGAGGATGGTGCCGGAGCCGATGACCCGGCCCGACGGAGCGCCGGAGAGTTTCCAGGTCACGTAGCTGAGGATGTCGACCGGATTCGAGGCGACGAGGTAGATGCCGTCGAAGCCGGAGTCGCGGATGCTGCCGACGATGCCGCGGAAGATGGCGACGTTCTTGCCGACGAGATCGAGGCGGGTCTCCCCCGGTTTCTGCGCGGCGCCGGCGCAGATGCAGACGAGGGCGGCGTCCCGGCAGTCGTCGTAGGTCCCCTGGGTGACCGCGGTGCGGTGCCCGGACCACGGGACGGCGTGGTTGAGGTCCTGCACCTGCCCCCAGGTCTTCTTCTCGTCGATGTCGACGAGGACGAGATGATCGCACAACCCCTGGTTGACCAGGGCGTACGCGTAGGCGACGCCGACGTCCCCGGCGCCGACGAGGACAATTTTCGTTCCGACCGGTCCGTGTGCCGCAACCATGACCGTGTCCTTTCCGTTGCTGTTGGCCCGCTGTGTCCGTACTCTTTCCGGGCTCTTTCCTGCGCTGTCGCGCGTGCCCGCCAGGGTAGTTGCCGGACCGGAACTTCGCCGGGGGTGGACCGGCAGCGCACCCCGGAAAAGTTCTGTCTATTGAACTTCAATCTTCCATAACATAATCATTGCGGGGGCGGCGAAACCGGGCCACACTGGAGAGCTGTAACGACGAAAGCAGAACCGACCGAAAGGACGTCATCCATGGCCGTCTACGAACTCCCCGACCTCCCCTACGCCTACGATGCGCTTGAGCCGCACATCTCCGCCGAGATCATGCAGCTCCACCACGACAAGCACCACGCGACCTACGTCGCCGGCGCCAACGCCGCTCTCGAGGCCCTGGAGAAGGCCCGCGAGGACGGCGGCAACCCGGACACCATCCGCGCACTGTCGAAGAACCTCGCCTTCAACCTCGGTGGCCACACCAACCACTCCATCTTCTGGAAGAACCTCTCCCCGAACGGTGGCGGTGAGCCGACCGGCGAGCTGGCCGAGGCCATCAACCGCGACTTCGGTTCCTTCGAGGGCTTCAAGGCGAACTTCACCGGTGCCGCGCTGGGCCTGCAGGGCTCCGGCTGGGCCGTCCTGGGCTACGACCACATCGCCGACCGCCTGGTCGTCCAGGAGCTGACCGACCAGCAGGGCAACACCTCCATCAACCTGACCCCGCTGCTCATGCTCGACATGTGGGAGCACGCCTTCTACCTCCAGTACAAGAACGTGAAGGCCGACTACGTCAAGGCCGTCTGGAACGTCTTCAACTGGGACGACGTCGCCGAGCGCTACGCCGCCGCCAAGGCCAAGTAGGTCCACCCGCGCACCGTCTGCGCGATGCTGACCCGGGCGTCCCGGGACGGTTCCCCTCATCGGGAACCGTCCCGGGGCGCCCGTCGTCGTCTCCGGGGCGCTCCGGGACACCTGCCCCTGCAGGTGTACGTCGACAGGGTGCTTTCCCGGGGCAGCGCCACCCTGTCGACGCACACCCGGGGCACGCCTGGGGCGCGCGTGGGGCACGCCCGGCCCCACGCGGGACGCCCGGCGCCGCCCGGCGCCGCCCGGGGCCGCACCCGCCAGGGCACACGCTAGGCTGGCGGCCGTGAGCAAGAAGGCGAAGAAACAGCAGCACGGCGCGACCCCCGCGGTCCTCGCCCTGGAGAAGGCCGGGGTGCAGTACACCGTCCGCACCTTCGAGCACGACCCCGAGGTCGAGAACTACGGTGACGAGGCCGCCGCCGCACTCGACATGCCGGCGCAGCAGATCTGCAAGACCCTCCTCGTCGACCTCGACGGCGGCCCGCACGACGGACGCATGGGGGTCACCGTGGTCCCGGTGACGATGATGCTCGACCTCAAGGGGGTGGCCGCCGCCTTCGGGGCGAAGAAGGCGGCCATGGCCGATCCGGCGGCGGCCGAGCGGTCCACCGGCTATGTCGTCGGCGGCATCAGCCCGCTCGGCCAGAAGAAGCGGCTGCCCACCGTGCTGGACACCGCCGCGGCGTCCGAACCCGTCATCCTCGTCTCCGGCGGACGCCGGGGTCTCGACGTCGAACTCGCCCCGGCGGATCTCGTCACGGCGCTGGACGCCACGGTCGCCCCGGTCAGCCGGGCCGACCTCCACCGCTGAGCCCCGCAGCTCCGGCGGCAGAGTCTGTGCAGTCTGTGCCGTCTGTGCCGCCGTCGGGCTCTTACCCGCAGGTCACGCCGGTGGCGTGGACGGGGCAGTACCCGTCCGGGTTCTTGTCCAGGTACTGCTGGTGCTCGTCCTCGGCGAGGTAGTACTCCCCCGCCGGAGTCTCTGCCAGGGGGATGATCTCCGTGGTCACGTCCCCGTACCCGGCCGCCTTCAGCCGCTCCGCGTAGGAGGAGACCACGTCCCGGGCCACCGCGGTCTGCTCGGCGACCTGCTCCGGTGTGCCGACCGGGTAGATCACCGACCGGTACTGCGCGCCGACGTCGTTGCCCTGCCGGTCGCCCTGGGTCGGATCATGGTTCTCCATCGCGACCCGGAGGATCGTCTCCAGCGAGATGACCGCCGGGTCCCACACCACGTCCACGACCTCCGCATGCCCGGTCCGGCCGGTGCACACCTCACGGTAGGTGGGGTTGGGGGTGTAGCCGCCGGCGTAGCCGACCGAGGTGGACTCCACCCCGTCGAGCTGCCAGAACAGTTTCTCCGCGCCCCAGAAGCAGCCCAGGCCGAGCACGATGTGTTCCTGCCCGGGCTTCCACGGCCCGGTGACCGGCGTCCCGAGGACGGTGTGCGGTGCCGGATCGGGCAGCACGGGGGCGCTGCCGCCCTTCAGCGCGGTCTCCGGGGTCGGACGCTGCGTCCGGACCGGGCCGGACGAGTTAAGGGCCATGAGACGTTCCAGGAAATCCACGGGTGTCCTCCTTCGGTGTCCCGGCGCCGGTACTCCGTCAGTACTCCAGTTGCGGCACGCCGGGCGCGCCGAGCCGCAGCCACCGCCGGATCGCGGCCGGCGAGTAGCAGTCATCGGCGTTGTACCGCTCCAGGGTACGCCGGGCAGCGGACGCCGCATCCCGGTCCGTACCGACGGCAACCTCGAACAGGTCGATCGCCGCGCGGCCGTCGACGTCCTTCTGGCTGAACGTGAATCCGGCCAGCGGCGCGACGTTCTTCAGCCCGAGCGAGTCATTGGCCGCCAGGGCGGTGCGCACCAGGGCGAAGACGTCCACCCACTCCGCCGAACCGAGGAAGGCGTTGACCTCCGTCAGCGTCGGCATCGTCACGGTGCCCGACAGTCCCGGCGTCCCGTCGTCGTCCCGGGTGGTGACGAGGTACTCCCGGCCACCGAAGCGGCCGGCGTAGTGCCGCAGCCAGTGGTTCTCCCCCTGCCGCGAATAGCAGTAGGCGCGGAACACCCGGCCGTCGGCGAGCGCGGCGGCCCGGCGCGCCATGAGCCACGACCAGAACCGGGCGACGTGGGCGCCCTCGTCGGGCAGGTCTCCGAAGTCGGTGAAGGCCCGGTACTCGGCCCCGTCGAAGGTGCCCCACAGGAAGGTGCCGCGGCCGGGGTGGGCCTCCATGTCGACGTCGATCTCCACGGCGTCCGCCAGTTCGGCGGCCATCGGCATCTCCCCGTCGGTGAGCCGGTCCGGCATCCGGAACGGGTGCCCGCACCACAGGTCCGGGCGGGTGATCCAGCGGCGCAGCGGTCGCCGGAGGTAGCCGACCCCGGCCAGCCACGCGGCGGCGAGCGCCGGGGCCTCCGGGTCGACGGAATGGAGGTCGGGGGCGTCCGCGCCGGTGAGTGTGGCGCGGCCGGCCGGGTCGTCCGCCAGGGCGGCGAGGGCGGGCAGGGTGCCGATCCCGCGTTCCCGCCAGCCTTCGCCGCGGTCCCCCGGCAGCATGAGGCTGAGATCACTGCGGGCGAGCAGGACGGACCGGCAGTGGTTGTGGAACTCGCACTCACTGCATTCCCGGACCCGCCGCGGGCCGTCGGGGACGGGCACCGCCAGCGCCCGCTCCAGGCCGGGCACCACCCGGGCGGCCGGGATGACGAGACACCGGGTGTACCCCGAGCCGATGACGCCGACGCTCCCGGACGCCACCCCGTACCGTTCGAGAAGGATGTGGGCGACCGCGACCCGCTGCGAATCGACCGGGGTGCTGCGGTGTTTCAGTGGTGCCGGCACCGGATCCGCCAGCCCGAGGGCGGCGACGTCCACGATCCGCACGGAGCCGTCGCCGGTCCGCCCCGCCGGCAGCCGTTTCGCCACCGAGTGGGCGGTCACCGCGACCGGCATGTAGCTGAGCCCGGCGTCGGCACCGGTCCCGTGGTCGGTCCGGACCAGCAGGTCGATCCCGCAGGCCAGCGCGCCGTCGGCGAGCACGGCACCGGTGATGAGCCGGGTGCCCGCCGCCATCGCCTCGAGGGTCCGTTCGGCGGCGAGGTCGGCGTCCGACGCGGTCGCGGCCGGGATGTCGACGCGGGTGGGGAGCAGCCGGTCGCCGATGCGCGGACCGGTCGGCAGGGCGTCCCACACCGCCCGGCGACGCAGGGCGGACCGGTACCGGTGGGCGACCCGGTCGGCCAGCTGCTCCGCCGTGACCTCGGGATGCACCAGTCCGGCCGGGGCGGCGCGGCGCAGGACGCTGCGCCACCGGCAGCCCGAGAGTTCCGACGGGGTCACCGGTGCAGGGGAAGGGAGTACGGTCACAATGCCCCTATCCTATTGGCTAGAGTGGTCAGGCAGTGAGCCGACACCGGTCGGCAGTGACAGGGCCGCGAGACACAGGAGAGCACAGCACCATGGGAGTTTTCAGCACGCTGCGGCGCCGCCGCTACGAAAAGAAGGCGGCGTACAAGGCGGCGAAGGTCCGGGCGAAAGCGACGGCCAAGGCCCAGGCGAAGCTCGACAAAAACGCCGAGAAGTACCTGCGCAAGACGACCGGGAAGATCCGCAAGGCGGAACTCAAGGATGCGAAGGCGCAGCGCAAGCAGGACGGCAAGCTCGCCGAGGCGCTCGTCACCCAGGCGAAGAACCGGGGACCGTCGGCCAAGAAGGCCCTCGGCGCGCTCGGCATGGCACGGGTCCTCGTCCCCGTCGCCCTCCCGCTGATCTACCGCGGCCTCAACCAGCTCAACCGGGTGCCCGCCGGCCAGGGCCTGTTCCGCACGGACGCCGGCGCCGCCTTCACCGGTGAGGACGCCGTCCTGCGGGCGCGTATCGCCGATCTGCGCAACCGGCTGACCGGCAGTGGCGTGCCCGAGAAGTTCCGGGCGGACGCCACGACGCGTCTCGGGAAGGTGGAGGCCTCCCTCGACCGGGCGACGGCCGGTTCCGGTGAGGTGCCGTCGACGCTACGGTCCTCCGCCGCCGCCGAACTCGACACGCTCGACCGGGAACTGGACGCGGCACTGCGCTGAGTTGGCCGGGTAGTCCGGTAGCGACCGGGCTGATACCACCGTCAATATCGACGGTGGTTTTTCTTTGCGCCGGGAATGTTCCGGAATTCACATCCGAATTGACGTGACGGAGGTTATGACAGTGGTCTACAATCGCGGCAACAAAGGAAACAACGACAGAAAGGACCATCCCATGGCCCGCCGTCAGATCACCCAGTTCTTCGACGATATCGACGACACTCCGCTCGAGGCGGACACCGTGAACACCGTCGAGTTCTCCTACAAGGGTTCCGATTACGTCCTCGACCTCTCCGACGACAATGCACTTGCTTTCGCCGAGGCATTGGAGCCATATCTCAACAAGGCCACCAAGGTCGCCAAGAGCCGTTCGACCGCCCGGGCCACCTCCTCCAACGCCCCGAAGTCGGACCCGAAGCGCAACAAGCGTATCCGCGACTGGGCCCGCGACAACGGCCACACCGTCTCCAGCCGTGGCCAGATCTCCCACGAGATCATCGCCGAGTACGAACTCGCCCACCCCGAAGACAAGTAGCACTCACGTCGGGGGTTCAGAGGGAACGTCGAGGGCAGCGGGAAGGCGGGTAGCGGGCACGGAGCGGGGCGGGGTGACGGTCACCCGACCGTCGGGGCAGTGACGTCGTTGTTGTCGCCGGTCTACAGCATGCCGGACGCCCGGGCCGCCGCCACCGCCGATGTCCGGGAACGCACACCGAGTTTCGCGTATATATGCGCGAGATGAGATTTCACGGTCGCCTCGGAAAGAAACAGGGCTGTTCCGATTTCCCGGTTCGACCGGCCGCCGGCCACAAGCTGGAGAACATCGAGTTCCCGGGGGGACAATGCGGATTCGGGTTCTTCCTCACGGTGCTGCAACCGGGTCGCGACCGCACCGGACATGACGGTCTCCCCTTTCGCCGCGGCACGGACCCCGGCAATGAGTTCCTCCGGTGGCGCATCCTTGAGCAGATAACCGACCGCGCCCGCATCGACCGCGCCGAGAATATCGACGTCGGTATCGTAATTCGTCACCACGAGAACTTCCGGATGTTCCCGAATTTCCCGGATCCGTGCGGTGGCCTGCGCCCCGCTCTCCCGGTCCTGCCCCGCCTGTCCGGCACCGAACCGCAGATCCATGAGGACGACGTCCACGCCGCCCTCCCGCACCCGCCGGACCGCGGCGTCCGCCGTCTCCACCTCGCCGACGATCTCGATGTCGTCGGCGACGGCGAGGACGGCCCGCAGTCCCAGGCGGACGATGTGATGGTCGTCCGCCAGCAGTACCCGGATCATCGGTTCTCCATTCACCACACCGGTCAGGTTACCCTCAGTTGCTCTGCCGGGTCACTGGGCAGGGTCACTGGGCAGGGTCACTGGGCAGGGTCACTGGGCAGGGTCACTGTGCCGGGGCATGCTGACCACGACCGCGGTACCGCCCGCCGGGAACGACTCGACATCGAAGGTCCCGCCGGCCCCGACCGCACGCCGCCGCATCCCGGCCAGGCCGATGTGCCCCTCGTCCGCCCGGTCCCCCGCTGCCGCGCTCACGGCCGCGACATCGAAGCCCCGGCCGTTGTCGACGATGTCCAGGCGCACGGCGTCCGCCTCCACGGTGAGAGTGATGCGCGCCTGTTCAGCGTGGGCGTGGAGCCGGATGTTCGCCACCGCGGACTGGACGATCCGCAGCAGGGCGGCCTCCTGCGTGACCGACAGGCCCAGGTCGGCGGCGTCGCCCTCCACGTCCACACTCACCGTCACGCTCTCGTCGGCGCCGTCGGCGGCATCTGCCACATCAGCAGCATCAGCACCATCGGCCTCTGCGGTGCCGCCCGGCCCCGCCGCCAGACGCCGCAGGGCGTCCACCAACGAACCCTCCTGGAGGTCGGCGGGCTGCAGCGCCGCGATCATCGCGCGGGTCTCCCGCAGATCGTCCGCCGCGACCTCACGGGCGAGCCGCAGCTGCGCCACCGCCGGTGAATCCTCCGGGACGCCACGCTCGGCCGCGTGCAGCAGCATCTGGATCCCCGAGAGCCCCTGCGCCACCGTGTCATGGATCTCGTGGGCGAGTCGCTGGCGCTCCGCGACGACCCCGGCCTGCCGCTCGGACTCGGCCAGCAGACCCCGGGTACGGACCAGCTCGTCGATGAGCCGACGGCGGTCCTCCGAGACCGCCGTGATGCTCTCCACGACCACGGCGATGGCGATCGCGGCCGCCCCGGAGAGCACCGGGCCGAGGACCGCCCCGGTGCTCGGCCCGGCGACCGACACCGAGACCGCCACCGCCAGCATCGTCACCACCCCGGTCGTCACCGCGCCCCACGGTGCGGGCAGCAGCAGGAGATACAGCACGAACAGGGCGAGCACCAGGTACGCGCCCGTGGCCTCCTGCAGCGCGAGCACCAGCCAGAGGGCGGTCAGCAGTGCCAGCCAGGCGACCCGGCGTCCCGTCCGGACCGGGAAGGGGCGCGCCAGCCCCACCGCGGCGACCAGGGCGAAGAACACCGCGGTGAGGACGAGGACCGTCGGCGGCATACTGTGCCGGTCCGCGGCGACGAGCACCGTCACCGCCAGCAGGACACCCAGGAGCCCGGCGACGGCACTACGGACGAGGACGCTGTTCACCGGCCCATGATCTCACATCCGCCGCCCCGCGCCGCCGGGGCAGCATTCCTTCCCGAATGCGTACCATCGTCCCCCTGCGGCGGCCGGGGCGTCCGGCGGCCTCTGTATCCTCGACCTGTGCAGATTTTCGAGTATCCGGCCTCCGCCGTCATGAAGCTGTGGCATCTGCTGCTCACCGCGCTCGGGGTGGACGAGGTCACCGCATGGGTGTTCACGGTGCCCCTTCTCGTGGTGACGGTCCGGTCGTTCCTCCTCCCCTTCGCCTACCGGTCGATGGCCTCCACCCGGCGGCTGGTGAATCTGCGTCCCGCGCTCAACGCCCTCGAGGACGAGTACACCGACCGTCTCGGCCCCGAGGCCAACCGGGAGAAGATGCAGCGACGCAAGCAGCTCCAGCAGGACGGCGGCTACCGGATGCGCGACGGCTGTCTGCCGGCCTTCATCCAGATCCCCTTCTTCATCGGCCTGTACCGCATCCTGCTCCTCGTCTCCCGGCCCGACGACCTGGAGGCCACCACCCATCCCGGTCGCGGCGCCCTCAACAGTGACGATGTCGACACGTTCCTGCAGGCCAGGATCTTCGACATCCCGCTGCCCGCTTACTCGGTGATGACCGACGAGCAGTTCACCTTCCTCGGCACCAGCGCCGAGGCCGTCTTCCGCATCGCGCTGCCGCTGTGCATCGCCGCCGCCGTGTTCACCACCGTGAACCTCTCCTACTCCATCCGGCGGAACTGGATGACCCTGGACGTCACCAGCGGGCTCGCCCGGTCGATGTTCAAGATGATGTTCGGCATCCTCGCCTTCGCCATGATCTTCCCGCTGGCGTTCGGCCTCGGTGGCCCGGCCCCGGTCGCGATCATGTGCTACTGGGTGATGAACAACCTGTGGACCGCCGTCCAGAACATCGGCTTCCACCTGTACCTCGACCGGAAGATCCCCTATTCCGAGGAGTTCGTCGACCACCGGAACGCCACGCGGGACCGGCGCCGGGAACGCAAGCAGGAGCTCCGGGACGCGAAGGCCGGCTTCGCCGCCCGGGAGAAGGACCGCACCGTCCGCCGGCGCGCCCTCGAACAGCGCACCGGGGACGCCGCCTCCCTGTCCCCGCAGGAGCACGCGGACGCCCTGGCGGAGCTGGAGAAGGAGGCGGCGCAGGACCGGGCACACACGGACGCCGTGGTGAACCGGGAGAAGATCGCCAAACAGGAGAAGAAGGAGAAGACGCGGCGCGCGTACCTCGAGGCACGGCAGCGGAGGCAGCAGGCCCAGGCGACGGCCCGGCAGCCCGCCGGGGAGTCGGCCGGAGAGTCGACGGACGCGCCGGCCGACAGTCCGGCTGAGGATGCGGGTACTCCCGACGCAGCCGGGGATGCGGATACTCCCGACGCAGCCGGGGACGCGGATTCCTCCGGACGCCACCGTCTCACGGACGACTGACCGTCGCCCGGCACCGGGGGATCAGATGGTGTACATCATCGGAGCGGTGTAGAGCATCTGCTTCGCCAGCTCCCGCGCCGTCTCCAGCGGGCTGACGGTACGGCTCATCTTCGCCCCCGCGATGCCGCCGTCGAGAAAGACCATGAGCTGGTCGGCGAGAGTCCGGGACGCGTACCCGAACTTCTCGGTGAGGAGATCCGCCATCGTGTCGCGACACCAGTGACGGTGCGCCAGCGCCGCCTCGCGGATGTTGTCTTCGCTCTCGGACTCCGGACGCGGGTACTCGCTCGCCGCGTTCTGGAAGTGGGACCCGCGGAAGTTCTCCTTGGGCTGGTCCGCGATGCACTTGTCGAAGAAGGCGAGGATCCGGTCCTCCGGCTTCGGCCGGTCGGCACACAGTGCCTCCCAGTCCTCCCGCCATTTCCGGTCGAGTTCCTCGATATAGGCGACGACGAGGTTGTCCTTGGAACCGAACAGGGAATAGAGACTGGCCTTGGCCACGTCGGCGTCCCGCAGGATGCGGTCGATGCCGATGACGCGGATCCCCTCGGTGGTGAACAGGTGGGTCGCACTGGCCAGCAGCCGGTCGCGTGGCCCCGGCCGGTTGCGTCGGCGGGACGTCGACTTCGTGCTCTTCGTCGTCTTCGCGGCCCGACCGGACGCAGATGAGCCAGTACCGGACATGCCGACCCTCCTGTTCTCCTGTGCTGTACGCAGAAAATCCTACACGACAGCCCGGTCCGTGAACGGACCGGGCTGTCTGCCTGTTCGCCGTCGTCGACGGCCCGAATGCCCTAGCGGGCGTCCGGCCGGACCACCATCATCGGGCACGGCGCGTACTGCAGCAGCGCCCGCGAGGTGGAGCCGAGCAGCATGCCCTTGAAGCCGCCGCGGCCGTGGGAACCCAGGACCAGCAGCTGGGCGTCCTCGGAGTTCTCCTTCAGGGTCTGGATCGGGCGGTCGCGGTCGACGACCTCCTCGATCTCCACGTCCGGGTACTTCTCACGGAACGGTGCGAGCTCGTCCTCGAGCATCTTGCGCTCCTGGTCGGCGAGGGCGTCCAGCTGGGACTGCACGGCACTGAGGCCGACCAGGGTGGACTGCACCTGGGCGTCCGCCCAGCTGTGGACCGCGCGGAGGGTGGCCTTGCGGGCGTCCGCCTCGCGGAAGGCGTACTCCATCGCCTTGCGGGAGATCTCCGAACCGTCGACACCGACGACGACGGGGCCGTACTTGGTGTCGTTGGTGACGTCGCTGTCCTTGCGGACCACAACCACCGGGCAGTGGGAGTGGGCGACGACGGCGGAGGAGACCGAGCCGAGGACCAGGCCGGACAGGCCGCCGAGACCGCGGGAACCCATGACGACCATGTCGGCGGTCTCGGACAGCTCGAGCAGCAGGTCGATCGGGGTGCCCTCCGCGATGACGTGGCTGACCGGGATGTCCTTGCTGAACTGGGCGACCTGCTCGCGGGCGTTGTTGATCTTGTCCAGCGCCTCGTTCTCGAGCTCGTCGTAGAGCTCCTGCGGCGGCACCATGCCGTCGGCGTACATGAACTGGGGCATCGTGTAGGCCGTGGCCAGCTTCAGCGCGGTACCACGCTTCACGGCGGCGTTGGCGGCCCAGGCGACAGCGGAAACGCTCGCCTCGGAGCCGTCGACGGCAACGACGATGGCGTTGTCAGCGGTGACCTTCTTGTCCGACATCTTTTCCTCGCTTTTTCTCACGTACCGCCGCTGTACGGCGGGGGAACCTTTCACCCCCATTATCCCCCTCGCCGGACATCTCGCCCTACCCCACCCCCGCATGTGGGGAATTCCGGACACCGTCCTGCCCGGGTCCGGACAAGCACCCCGAAAAACCGCAGTTCAACGCGGTCTTCGGGGGAGCTCCGCCATGGAGCCCCGACCGCCCGACGGTACACTCACAGGGGTGACCCGCCCCCGGCGTCCGCTGTCACCGGCAAAACAACATCAGTTCGTGGGGCCCGGAACCGGCTCAGCGTTGGACGGGAACAGGAAGTTGAAGACGTTCTGGAACGCCTCGACGATGACCCGGCCGAAATCGGTGGCCAGGAAGTCCATGACAGGGGCGAGAATCGCGTTGATATCCATGGCAAGGAGATTAGCCTGAAGAACCCACCTCTCCCAATCCGTGACGGTCTCAACCCGTCCCGGGTCCGGCTGGAGCAGACGACGACCGCCTGGCGTGCCGTCCGGCGGCTCATCGACACCCAGCAGCATCATGATCCCACCGATGACGCGTCGGCCCTCCGGGCCCGCTTCGCCGACGGCGGGATCCGACTCGATGACGGGACCCGGTTGTCCCCCGCGTCGGTGGTCGACCGGGGCCAGTTCATCTGGTTCTACCGTCGCCCGGCACCGGAACGGCACGTTCCCGGGGAACTCCGGCTGCTCTACCGGGACGACGACCTCCTGGTGGTCGACAAGCCGCCCTTCATGTCCACGCTGCCCCGTGGTCAGCACATCACGGAGACCGCCGTGGTCCGCGCCCGCCGGCAGTTCGGTCTCGGGACGCTGTCGCCGGCGCACCGGCTCGACCGACTCACCCGGGGCGTGCTCCTGTTCACGGTCCGTCCCGAGGTGCGGGGTCCCTACCAGCAGCTCTTCGAGCGACGGGCCGCACAGAAGGTCTACAGTGCACTGACTGCCGTCCCCGAGGGCTGGCGGGACGCCCTGGCCGGTCAGGGAGACGAACTCCTCCCTGTGCCGGCCGGGGCGCTCTACGCCGGCAGTCCCGCAACCGCCCTGCCGGTACCCACGCCCGACCGGCCGTGGCAGCTGCGCCACCGCATGATCAAGTACCGCGGTCGGATGGCGACGTTTCTCGAGGAGGGCGAAGCCAACAGCTCGACGTCGGTGACCGGACTCCGCCTCCTTGACCGGCCGGACGCCGCCCTTGAGCTCGGTATCCCGGATCAACCGCTCCTCGAGTGGCGTCTCGAACCGCATTCCGGGCGGACCCACCAGCTGCGCCTCAATCTCCGGCTGTTCGGGGCGCCCATCCTCAACGATCCGCTGTACTCGGTGCTGTCCGACGAGGCGCTCTGGAACGAGGACGCCCCCATGCCGTACGTCCCGTCGGTCGACGAGGAAGACTTCTCCCGCCCGATGGGTCTGACGGCCCGGTCGCTGTCCTTCATGGACCCCCTCAGTGGACAGCCGCGGCTGTTCACCTCATCGTTCCGGTAGGGCTCCGGGCACGTGCACGCCAGGGGTCTCCCCGGCCCCCACGCCCCGGACCACCCTGCATCTGTGGGCAGCCCCTCCCCGGCTCGGGTCCGATGTCCTCTCTTCGGCGCCGTCGGATCGCCGGCGCCATCGGGGATTACCGTGCCGCTGAGCCGGCGTCCGTGAACTCGAGCACCAGGCACCCCACCACGCCCCGTGCCCGGGTTTCTTGATCGACTTCACGGACCACGCCCCGAAAGCCCGGCCTCCGCCGCCTGACACGACGGTGATCTCCACGACCGCAGTGGCGCCCGGGGGCACCTCAGTCATCTTCGTGGCCGCTGTGGCCACTGTGGTCGCCGTCGTCGGGGAGCCTGCCGCCGGCCCACCACACCCATCGCCACCGGCGCCGGCGGCACCGGCGGCGGCGGCACCGGCGCCGGCGGCGGCGGCACCGGCGCCGGACTCAGCCTCCGGGTGTATGTCGGCAGGGTGGATTCACCCCGCCGGGCCACCCTGCCGACACACACCCGCACAGCACGGGTCGTCCGTGAACTCGAGCACCCGGCACCCCACCCCACCCTGCCGCCGGGGTTCGTGCTCGACTTCACCGACCACCCCGGCCCCGCGGCACCCGACAACCGAGCATCGGTCACCGGACGCAGTTGTAGCGCCCGCTGGACCTGACCGGCAGAGGGCATGAAAAAAGGAGGGGAACCCGCCTGCCGGAGAATACTCCAGCGGGCGGAT
Organism: Drosophila nannoptera; assembly: GCA_020883555.1. Taxonomy (NCBI): domain Eukaryota; kingdom Metazoa; phylum Arthropoda; class Insecta; order Diptera; family Drosophilidae; genus Drosophila; species Drosophila nannoptera. The sequence goes on along the minus strand of JABVZY010000453.1, from coordinate 2,450 downwards.
TCCCCTCCCACACAAATTTAAATGCCGGCGGCGACCTACTCTCCCACACCCTCCCGGGTGCAGTACCATCGGCGCAGGTGGGCTTAGCTACCGGGTTCGGAAAGGGACCGGGCGTGACCCCACCGCCAAAACCACCGACAAATCTATCAACGAAACAACCACACACACCAGACCACCACGGGTCAGTATGCTGTGCCGTTCCAGACACTGCACAATGGACGCGAATACTCTACTAACGCTGCAAGGATACTTGCACACCAACAACCCGTACACCGAGTGCTTTAAGTGTAATGTTCGGTCAATTAGTACCGGTCACCTCCACCACTCACATGGCTTCCAGATCCGGCCTATCAACCCCGTCGTCTACAGGGAACCTCACACGAAACCTCATCTCGAAACAGGCTTCCCGCTTAGATGCTTTCAGCGGTTATCCCTCCCGTACGTAGCCAACCAGCAATGCCACGGGCGTGACAACTGGCCCACCAGAGGTACGTCCAACCCGG
>JABVZY010000452.1:1948-65807 GCA_020883555.1 Drosophila nannoptera | reverse complement strand
AGGCGGGGCGCTTAATGCGTTAGCTACGGCACAGAAGTCGTGGAAGACCCCCACACCTAGCGCCCACCGTTTACGGCATGGACTACCAGGGTATCTAATCCTGTTCGCTACCCATGCTTTCGCTCCTCAGCGTCAGTTACTGCCCAGAGACCTGCCTTCGCCATCGGTGTTCCTCCTGATATCTGCGCATTTCACCGCTACACCAGGAATTCCAGTCTCCCCTACAGCACTCAAGTTATGCCCGTATCGCCTGCACGCCCGGAGTTGAGCCCCGGAATTTCACAGACGACGCGACAAACCACCTACGAGCTCTTTACGCCCAGTAATTCCGGACAACGCTCGCACCCTACGTATTACCGCGGCTGCTGGCACGTAGTTAGCCGGTGCTTCTTCTACCACTACCGTCACAAAAGCTTCGTCATGGTTGAAAGGAGTTTACAACCCGAAGGCCGTCATCCCCCACGCGGCGTCGCTGCATCAGGCTTGCGCCCATTGTGCAATATTCCCCACTGCTGCCTCCCGTAGGAGTCTGGGCCGTGTCTCAGTCCCAATGTGGCCGTCCACCCTCTCAGGCCGGCTACCCGTCGCCGCCTTGGTAGGCCATTACCCCACCAACAAGCTGATAGGCCGCGAGCTCATCCTGCACCGAAAAACTTTCCACCACCAGTACCAACCAGTGGTCCTATCCGGTATTAGACCCAGTTTCCCAGGCTTATCCCGAAGTGCAGGGCAGATCACCCACGTGTTACTCACCCGTTCGCCACTCGAGTACCAGGTGCAAGCACCCGGCCTTTCCGTTCGACTTGCATGTGTTAAGCACGCCGCCAGCGTTCGTCCTGAGCCAGGATCAAACTCTCCATAAAAGCAAAAACCCTACAAAGAGCCCTCACTGGCAAACAAAAAAACAAAATACTGAACTGCTGACAATCAAAAGATCATCACAATCCGACCCGGTCCGGGGGGACCAGAGGTCGGACCAATCACCACAGTGACACAGCAACAGCAACAATCAGACATCAATGATTTAACGAACCCCCGAAAGTACAGGGCTCGCCGGCACCACCGACACAGACCAACCGTTGTCCTGCGCACACTGTCGTGCAACAAAAAACTTGGTTCATCACGCTATTGAGTTCTCAAACAACCTACGCACACCACAACCAACCACCACCAGGCGGCTGCTCGAAGCGACTCCCTGAACTGTAACCCCCCGTTCACACAATCGCAAACCGGAAGCGACACCGCCTACCAGGGTGCAGGACCCGGTGTCTGTTCGTCATAACCCGCGGCGACCGCCGCGCTGACTCGACATAATCTACACACCCACCCCAGGAAACACACATCCCCAGGTCAGAAAGCATTTCACTTCTGATCATCGCCCGGAACGAGTCCGAACCACTCCCGGAAGCCGCCACCCTCGGCCACCGCGGTCCGGCCGAGGGGGATGTCGCAGGTTGTGTCGTCGAGCGCGCGGGCACGGCCGAACTTCCTCGTCACCCCGCGGAGGTGGAAGGCGGCGGTTGCCGGGGCGGTGGTGTCGGTGGTCATGCCAGGGCCTTTCTCTGTACGGACCGGATGATGCGGGTACCGAACCAGTCGGGCTGGCCGGTCATGACGCGGTGGCGGGCGTAACTGAAGATGCCGACCGTGATGATGACGGTCCAGCCGAGGTGCAGGAGGCCACTGCCGGTCTGTGACATTCCCTCCCACTGAAACTGGGGGAACAGGGTCAGGGCGAGGTTGATGAAGACCATCCAGAGGATCCCGGTCCCGAGGTCCTCGTAGGAGAAGACGACAGCCAGGGCACCCGCGAGGAGTCCGGCTACGATGCACACCAGGGCAACCAGCAGCAACTCCGTCCCGGTCGCGGGAACCATGTTTCGGCGCCCCGGTACTTTTGCCTCGACCGCTTCTCCGGTGATCCCCAGCGCCCTGATCAGGGTCACCAGGATGACCGGGACAGCGACCGCGACAACAACATGCCGTAACCAGCGGCGGCGCGGAACACCGACAGCACCCGAGGCAGTCTGGCTCGCCGCGACGATCGGGGCGCTGACCAGGGCGATGAGACCGGCGCCTGCCGGGAGCGAATACGAGTCCGACGAGTTCGAGAGGGCCATGACCACCAGCGCGACCACCAGCGCCACCAACCCCACCGGCTGGTAGACGACCCGCCAGAGCAGCGGTCCGGAGCGGGCGAGGAAGACCCGGTCGTACCAGGCCTGGCGGGTGTTCTCCCGTCGGGTCCGCCCGGCGAGCAGGTGCCGGTGGTGCACCAGCACGGCCATGACGACCGCCGCGACCGTGAGGACCGGCACGACGACGATGCCGGCCGGCGCACCGTGGGTCCCGCCGCGGAGCAGCAGGCACACCGGACCTGCGAAGAACACGAGCAGCAGGATCACCCCGAGAACGGCATGGTCGGTGAGCCACGCACGCACCGGGTAGCCGAAGGTGCGGTAGCGGCCGGGATCCCCGGCGATGAGCAGCACACCCAGCGCCGGGCAGACGATCCCGCCCGCGACGGAGGCACCCCACAACCAGTCGCCGTTCGCGCTGCCGAACTGGAACAGGGTGGACGCCATGGCGAATGCCAGCACGAACTCGACGCACACGATGAGCATCCACGTCCCACCGATGTGTTCCGTGCCCAACCGGGCGCCGAAGCGCTTCACCGCACCCATCACAGTTCACCTCCGGTCAGCTGCACGACGGCGTCCTCGGTGGACAGCGGTTCGGCGAGAACCTCCGTCAACGCCGGATGCACGCCGGCGTCCTCCGCCCCGGCGCCGAGGTCCAGTTCCGCACGCGCCGCGCCGGCCATCTCACGGTGGCTGAGAACCTCACCGGTGCCGGTATGACGGAGGGCTGCGAGTACGGCGTCCACCCTGGTGGCGGAACCGGTGACACGGATGAAGCGCTCACCGAGCTCCGCAGGATCGAGATCATGCGTGAGCTGCCCCCGGTCGAGGACCAGCAGGCGGGAGACCGTACGTTCCAGATCCGCGAGTTCATGGGTGGCAAGGATGACGGTGCGCGATTCTTCGAGTCCGAGCAGTTCGCGGGACAGCAGGCGACGACCCTGGGCGCCCAGACCGACATAGGGTTCGTCGAGGAGGGTGACAGGCGTCCCGGATGCCAGGCCGACGATGATGCCCACCGCGGACCGCTGCCCACGGGACAGGTCCCCGTAGGCGGTCGACAGCGCCACGCCGAAGGCCTCGCACAGTCGGGCGGCGGTGGCGGCGTCCCACTGCGGGAAGCGGCGGGCGGCGGTGAGCAGCACCGTACTGACGGGCCACGCCGCCGGATAGTCGACGTCGACCCCGGTGAGACTGACGGTGCGCAACACCTCCCGGTCGTCGAAGGCTTCACGGCCCCCGACCTTCACTGATCCGGCGGTGGGGCGGAGCTGCCCGGCGATGAGGCTGAGCAGGGTGGACTTGCCGGCGCCGTTGCGTCCGGCGAGGCCGAGGACGGTCGGGCCGTCGGACGCCGCGGGAATGTCCAGGGTCAGCGGGCCGAGCACGGGCGGCATGGTGGCCGGTGCACCCGGGTAGCGGAGTTCGGTGTCGGTCAGGGAGATCAGGCTGTTCATGATTCCAGTCCTCTGCTGTCGGCGACCCGGTCGATGAGTTCGTGGAGCCCGGTGCGGTCGAGGCCGAGGGCGATGGCCTCGTCGACGAGCGGGGCGAGGTAGTCGGCGGCGAAGCCTTCACGCCGCCGGTCCAGGACCCGCTCCCGCGCACCGGGTTCGACGAACATGCCGATGCCGCGCCGTTTGGCCAGCACTCCCCGGTCGACCAGCAGTTGCAGTCCCTTGCGGGCGGTGGCCGGGTTGATGCTGTGGAAGGCGGCGAGCTCGGTGGTGGACGGGGCGCGGGACCCCTCGGGCAGGGAGCCGTCGACGACGGCGTCCTCCACCAGATCGGCGATCTGGCGGAAGAGCGGGGCCGTGGTCTCGTCCATGCCGGTGCACCTCGTTCCGTTCCGGGTTTCCAGTCAGTTGGTTAGTTACTCGTGTAACTAACCAATACAGGACGCCGCGTCCGACCGCAAGGATCCGCCCCTGCCACATCAGCCCCGGCAATGGGGCAGACTGGAGCCTGAAACACCCGAAAAACACCCGGAAGGTCCACCCACCATGCTCGAGCGCACCCTCATCTTCGTCGACACCTCCTACCTGCTCGCCAGCTTCTACAACTCCTGGGAGACCGGCGCCCGCTCCCAACTCGAGGTGGATCTGCCGGAAGTGGTGCGACTACTGACGACCATGGCCGTCAACCAGCTCGATCAACCGGTCCACCGGCAGAACTGGTACGACGGCATCCCGGACTCCGGCCCGCACCGCTACCAGCGGTCGCTGCGCTCCGAGCCGGGCGTCCAGCTGCGCGCCGGCCAGCTCATCGAATGGGGCGACCGGCGCACCCAGAAGGCGGTCGACACCCGACTCGTCGCCGACATGGTCGTCACCGCACAGAAGCAGCAGTTCAGTGACTTCATTCTCGTCTCCGGGGACGCCGACATGCTGCCCGGCGTGCATGAGGCGGTGGACGCCGGAGTCCGCGTGCACCTGTACGGCTTCGGCTGGGATTCCATGTCCTCGAACCTCCGCTTCGCCTGCGACTCGACCACGATCCTCGATCCCCGCGAGGACTTCCGTGACTGCATGCGCCTCGAAATCCTCGAGGGTCCGCTGCCGCCCGAGCCCGGTGGCCACGGACATGCCGACCACCACGGTGACTGCGCCACCGGGCACGCCGGGGACAACGAGCACGACAGCGTCGACACGACCGACGGAGTCGAAGGCGAACACACACCCGATCACGGCCGCGACGAAAAGCCCGAGGAGCGCGCCCGGTACAAGCCGATCGGGGACGCCGAACCCGTCGAGGACCTCGCCGGTGCCCAGCCGGTGCCGGACCACCGCACCCACCGCGGTAGCGGGGACACTGCCGACCGGGGAGACAGGGGCGACGAGGGAGACAGGACAGGCAGGGCAGACAAGACAGACCAGGGCGATGCCGAAGCCGCGCCGGCGACGACCGCTCCGGCGTCCCCGGTCACGGCGGAGAAGGACAGGAAGGACAAGAAGAAGGAGCAGGATCCCGCAGTCCCCGCCCTACCGGGTGACGAGCCCGCCTGCTCCGATGATCTCCCGGAGCAGACCGCACCGGCGCCGAAGCCGGGTCCGGCATCCGGTCCGCTTCCCGGCCCCCTGCCTGGCGCGCGGCCGAACCCGTCGATGATGGCGCCCCGGCGCCGGCTGCGCAGCCGGTACGTCCCGCTACCCGATGAAGTGTGGCACTCCGGTGACCGGCAGAGTCCCTTCGACATCGGCGAGCAGTACGCGGTGTGGTGGTTCCACCATGCGGCGTCCACGGACCAGAAGGAGGAGGCGCACACGCTCACCGGCGGGCTGCTTCCCCAGGAGATCAACCGGCCGCTGCTGCAGTTCGCCTGCGAGACACTCCACGAGTACACGCTCACCGAGTACCAGCGCGTCCACCTGCGCGACGGCTTCCACTCCGGGATCCGGGGTGTGCTGCTGTCGAATCCGGAGGACCGGTAGGTGTAGTTCCCGGGCCGGTCCGGTCCGCAGATGTGCGACAATCACGGTCATGACCGAGCCCGCCGAGAACACCCCACCCGCCTCCGCCGACACCGGCGGCACGCCCGCCGGCACCGCTGCCTCCACCGTGGACCCTGTGAACCCGGTGGACCCGGTGGACACCGCGGACACCGCCCCGGTCGCCGCCGGCGGCCGCGGCCGACTGTGGTCGCTGTTCTGGCAGATCGTGGCCGCGGGAGCACTGGGCGGCGTCGTCACCCTCGCCGCCTGGTTCGTGCTGCGGCACGTCAACCTCCCCGCGTTCTCCAGCTCGAATGTCACGAAGGCGCTGGCGAGCGCCGCCGGCATCGTCGTCCTCGCGGTGCTCGCCGCCGTCGTGTTCCGGCTGCTCCACCCGCGTGGCCGTAGCACCACCACCGGCACCGGGTGGCGCCACACCGTCGCGGTCGTCCTGTGCTGGCTCGCCCCCGCCGGGCTCGTCATCGCGGCGCTGGGGATCCCGCTGTCGGCGACCCGCCTCTACCTCGACGGCATCAGTGTCGACCAGGCGTTCCGCACGCAGTTCCTCACCCGGATGACGGATTCCCCGGGGTTCGGCGACATGGCCTATGCGGACATGCCGAGCTTCTATCCGCGACTGTGGTTCCTCACCGGCGGCATCTTCGCGAAGGTCGTCGGATTGTCGGGCTGGGCGGCGTTCCAGCCGTGGGCGCTGGTCACGCTGGCGGCGTCCTGTTCGGCGCTGGTGCCGGTCTGGCACCGGCTGACCGGGTCACTGCCGCTGGGTGCGGTGATCGCGACGGCGACGACGGCCGTCCTGCTGTACACCGCGCCGGAGGAGCCGTACTCCGCGGTCGTCGCGCTCGGTATGCCCGCCGCCCTGGTGCTCACCGGCCGGGCGGTCCGCGGGTCCCGGCCCGCGATCCTCGGGCTCATCGTCTTCCTCGGCCTGTCGGCGAACATGTACACGCTCTTCACCGGTGTCGCGGCACTGGCGGTGGTGGTGATCGCCGTCGCCGTGGCCGTCCAGCAGCGCAGCTGGTCGCCGGTCCGGCGGCTCATCGTCACCGGGGTGGGGTCCGGGATCATCGCCCTGATCGGCTGGGGCCCGTACCTGAAGGACCTGCTGACCTCGGAGCACGGCTCCACCGGGCGGGCGCAGCACTATCTGCCGGAGAGCGGCACCGAGCTGCCGACCCCCTTCTTCCAGGCGAGCATCGTCGGGGTGCTCGGCCTGCTGTGCATCGTGTGGATGGTGTTCCGCTGGCGGCGCCGGATCGTCCGCAGCCTCGCCGTGGGCCTCATCGTCTGCTACGCGTGGGTGCTGCTGTCGATGGTCGCGCCGCTGGGCGGGTCGACGCTGCTGGGGTTCCGGCTGGAACTGCCGGTCGCGCTGATCCTCGTCACCGGCGGCATGCTCGCACTCGACGACCTGCGCCGGCACGGCGTGGCACGTGCCTACCCGCAGTTCATCACGCGTGAGGCCGCGCCGAAGGTGACCGCGGTGTTCGCGGTCCTGCTCACCGCGGCGACGGCCGTGTACGTCATCAGTGTGCCGCAGCACCTCCGTGACCACATCGACCTGGCGTACACGGACACTGACGGGGACGCCGACCGGGGCGACAAGATGCCGGCGGACTCGACCGTCTACTACGCCGACATCGACGCGGCGCTGCGTGACCGGCTGGGCGATGATCCGGCGGCGAGCGTGGTGCTCACCGACGAGAAGAACTTCCTCTCCTATTACCCGTACCACGCCTACCAGGCGATGACGGCGCACTACGCCAACCCGCTGGGGCAGTACGAGGCGCGCAACGCCGAGATCGAGGAGTGGACGAAGATCGACGATCCGACGGGCCTCACCGACGCGATGGACGCGGCCGCCGCCGACCACGGCTGGCAGGCGCCGGACGCCCTCGTCCTGCGTGGACAGCTCACCGACTCCGGCCTGCCGGACGGTCCGCTGAGCTACCGGATGTCCGACGACATCTACCCCAACGACCCGAACGTGCGGTTCCGCAGTGTCGACTTCCCGGCCGCCGCCTTCGACCGGGGCTGGGACCTCGTCCAGGTCGGTCCGTTTGTCGTGGCAATCCGGGAACGTTAGGCGTGCACAAGTCACTCACGTAACATGTGGTCCCATGTCACGTGTCGACGATGCAGCCTCCGAAGGCACTGCCGCCCCCGCAGAACCAGCCACCCCCACCAGCAATCCGGCAGGTGGGGGTGTCCGACGACTGAAACTGGTCGCCGTCGCCGCCGGCCTGCTGGGGCTGCTGATGTTCGTGCTCACGCCCTTCCTGCCGGTGACGCAGACCCAGTCCAGTTTCTCCTGGCCGCAGGACGACGACCTCCGCAGCGTCACCGCGCCGCTGATGTCGTACCAGGCGCAGGACATGGACATCACCGTCCCCGTCGACGAGGCCCGTGACCTCAACCCGGGGCAGACGACCGTCCTGTCCACCGTCCCGGAGGACTCCGAGGACGCCACCCTGCGCGGCATGTTCGTCCGCTCCACCCCCGACGGCATCGACGTGGTGGTGCGCAACTCCGTCATCTTCCAGGCGGACACGAAGACGATCGACGCCCTCCCGGCGGACGCGGTCCTGCGGATCACCTCCGACGCGGACGCCACGGCGGCGTGGATCCCCGACGGCGGCCCGGACGGCGGGGACCTCACCGGCACGCCGCTGACCGAGGACATGCGTCCGATGGTCACCGGCATCTACTCGGAGATGACTGACACCCCGGACAGCACCGCGGCTGCCACCGCTGCCGGGCTGAAGGCCGACGTCACCGTCGACTCCCGTTTCACCTCCTCCCCCACCGCGGTGAAGTACGCCGCCGAGATCCTCGGCGTGGTGCTCACCGTCGTCGCCCTCGTCGCGCTGCACCGCATGGACGTCCTCGACGGTCGCACCCGGAAGCGCCGCCGCTTCCTGCCGGCCGGCTGGTGGCGTCCCCGCTGGCTCGACGGCATCGTCGGCGCGGTCCTGGTGATCTGGTACTTCATCGGCGCCAACACCTCCGACGACGGCTACCTGCTGACGATGGCCCGGGCCAGCCACGAATCCGGCTACATGGCCAACTACTACCGGTGGTTCGGGGTCCCCGAGTCGCCGTTCGGTGCACCGTACTACGACCTCATGGGGGTGATGACGCACGTCTCGACCGCCTCCACGTGGATGCGGCTGCCCGGGCTGCTCGCCGGCATCGCCACCTGGATGCTGCTCTCCCGGGAGGTGCTGCCCCGCCTCGGCGCCCGGATCAGCCAGCGGCAGGTGGCCCACTGGACCGCCGCCGCCGTGTTCCTGGTGTTCTGGATGACCTTCAACAACGGCACCCGTCCGGAGCCGGTCATCGCCCTCGGCGCCCTGCTGACCTGGGTGTGCATGGAGCGCGCCATCGCCACCGGCCGGCTCCTGCCCGCCGCCCTGGGTGTGGTCGTCGCCGCCCTGTCGCTCGCCGCCGGTCCGACCGGCCTCATGGCCGTCGCCTCGATCCTCGTCGCACTCACCGGACTCATCCGGATCGCCATCCGGCGGCTGCCGCTGCTCGGCGTCCCGAAGGGCTCGGGGAAGGGGGCCGTCACCTGGGGCATACTCGCCCAGATCGCGCCGTTCCTCGCGGCCGGCACCGCGGTCCTCATCTGTGTCTTCGGTGACCAGACCTTCGCCGGCGTCCTCGAGGCGATCAAGGTCCGCGGCGACGTGGGACCGGCCCTGTCCTGGTACGACGAGCCGACCCGCTACACCGAGCTGCTCAAGCAGACCGTCGACGGATCCTTCCCGCGCCGCTTCAGCGTGCTCATGATGCTGCTGTGCCTCGCGGTGGTCATCGCCTCGATGCTGCGCAACCGGCGGGTCCCCGGCTCCGCCCACGGCCCGGCCCTGCGGCTGGTGCTCGTCGTCCTCGGCACCATGTTCTTCATGACGTTCACGCCGACGAAGTGGACCCACCACTTCGGCGTCTACGCCGGTATCGCCGCGGGCCTCGCTGCGCTGGCCGCCGTCGCGGCGTCCTCGATGGCGCTGAAGTCGGCCCGTAACCGGATCATCTTCCTCGGCGGCTGCCTCCTGCTCTTCGCCTTCACCCTGTCGGGGACGAACGGCTGGTGGTACATCTCCAGCTTCGGCGTCCCGTGGTACGACAAGTCCATCCAGGTCGGCGGGATCGAGGTCTCGACCGTCATGATGGTGCTGTCGGTGCTGGTGATGATCTTCGGCGTGCTCGTCGGCGTGCTCTCCGACATCCGGGAGGCGAAGGCCACCACGGCGACGGAGCTCGCCGAGGTCGACGAGAAGGACCGGGCCCAGGCCCGTCGCCTCACCGGCCTGACCTCCGCCCCGATCGCGGTGATCACCGCGATCGTCGTGGTCTTCAACCTCGCATCCCTCGGCAAGGGCTTCATCTCCCAGTGGCCGGCGTACTCCGTGGGCAAGGGGAACCTCGAGTCACTGACCGGCGACACCTGCAACCTGGCCTCCGACGTCCGGGTGGAGACGAACACGAACGACTCCGTCCTCCCCACCGCCGACGGCACGGCGATGAAGGACTCGCTCACGGGCGAGGACTCCCACGGCTTCGACGCGAACAACATCCCGGACCGGATCCCCGAGAGCGGCGAGAGCGACGAGACGGGGACCGCCCCGGCGACCTCCGCCACCTCCTCCGGCACCTTCGGCAGCGCCGACTCCGGCGACAAGAGCGACGGCGGCACCTCGGGCGGACTCATCGCCCAGGCCGGTGTGAACGGCTCCTTCGCCGACCTGCCCTTCGGCCTCGACCGGAACCGCGTCCCGGTGACCGGCTCCTACACGGACGGCATCCAGCTGCCCGCCGCGACGACGACCAGCTGGTTCTCCCTGCCCGAGCGCAGCGACGACGCCCCGCTGCTCATCGTCTCCGCCGCCGGCCCGGTCGCCCACTACGACATGAACGGGGTGTTCCAGTACGGGCAGGCGCTCACCCTCGAATACGGCCGGAAGACCGACGGTGCCGGCAACTCCGGCGACAAAGGCTTCGAGCCGATGGGCACCCTCATGCCGATGGACATCGGCACCGCCCCGCAGTGGCGCAACCTGCGGTTCCCGATGGACCAGATCCCGTCGGACGCCACCGCGGTCCGGATCCGCGCCGAGGACAAGAACGTCACCGCCGACCAGTGGCTGGCGTTCACCCCGCCGCGTGTGCCCACGCTCGGCACCATGAACGACCTCGTGGGCGACGCCCCGTCGCTGCTCGACTGGGCCACCCCGCTGCAGTTCCCCTGCCAGCGTCCCTACGACCACTGGGCCGGTGTGGCCGAGGTCGCGCAGTTCCAGATGTCCGGCGACCACGACGCCAAGAAGGCCCACGCCCCGGTGCAGGACTACTACGGCGGCGGCGCCGGTGACCTGGTGGCGATGACCACCACCGCCGAGGAGCTGCCGACCTACCTGCAGGACGACTGGGGCCGCGACTGGGGTGTGCTGTCGAAGCTCACCCCGTTCCCCGCGGCCGACGGCAGTGAGCCCAAGCAGGTCGAGCTCGACACCGAGAACGTCCGCCGGTCGGGTCTGTGGACGCCCGGACCGATGAAGCACAACGAGAGTTAGCTGTACTTCCCGAGGAGGTTGTGAACACGACCACCGGGATGACGTGAAAGAAGACCTCCGGTAACCGTTGAGGGTGAACCACCACCAACAACGAGGAACCAGGAGGTCTTCGTGTCCCACCGTAACGCACCCTTGACCCCGACCGGCAGGGCAAGACTCGTCAGCCTGATCGTCGATCACGGATGGACCCAACGCCGCGCCGCCGAACGTTTCAACGTCTCACCGGCCACCGCCCACCGCTGGGTAGCCCGTCACCGGGCCGGAGAGTCGCTCGCCGACCGGTCGAGCCGTCCGCACCACTGCCCCCATCAGCTGGACCGGCGCAGGGAGCACCGGATCATCAACCTGCGGTTCACCCGACGGTGGGGACCCCACCGCATCGGATACCACCTCGGTGTCGCCCGCTCCACGGTCGGCAGGGTGCTGGACCGCTACAACATGCCCGCTCTGGACTGTATCGACCAGGCCACCGGACTGCCGGTACGCAAGACCCCGCCACGCCGCTACGAGAAATCCGCACCAGGCGAGCTGGTGCATGTCGACATCAAGAAACTCGGCAGGATCCCCGACGGTGGTGGGTGGCGGATGTTCGGTCGTGGCTCCGACCAACACCGGGCATCCGGTCGAGCCACTGGAGCGGCCGCCCGAGCCGGAGCGAAACCCGGCAGAGGCTACCGGTACCTGCACCATGGAAGTCGATGATTACTCGCGGGTGGTGTACTCCGAGATCCTCGACGACGAGCGGAAAGACACCGCGGCGGGTTTCTGGATCAGGGCAGCTGACTTCTTCGCGTCACTGGGTGTGGAGGTCGGTGCGGTGATGACCGACAACGGTGCCTGCTACCGGTCCCACGCGTTCGCCGATGCGCTGGGACCGGAGGTCAAGCACCGGTGGACCAGGCCGTACCGGCCGCAGACCAACGGGAAAGTCGAGCGGTTCAACCGCACGTTGATGACCGAGTGGGCCTACGCGCGGCCGTATCTGAGTGAGGCGTCCCGGGAGCAGGTGTACGGCGAGTTCATCGAGCACTACAATCGCCGGCGAGCTCACACGGGCATCGGAGGCTTGGCTCCCATGGACCGTGTTCACAACCTCACGGGGAACTACAGTTAGCCGGCCGACCCGCCGGTGGGCGTTAGAGTGGGGCGCATGACCCACCCTGAGACAGCGTCCACCGCCGAGTCCACTCCCGACATCCCCGACAACATCACCGAGGCCGCCCGGCCGGTCCCCACCGCCGCCGACGACCTCTACCGGCACGTCAACGGCGAGTGGCTGGCGACCCACGAGATCCCCGCCGACCGTGCCGTCGACGGCACCTTCCACCAGCTCCGCGACCGCGCGGAGGCCGAGGTCCGGGAGATCGTCGAGGACGCCGCCCGGAACCGTCCGGACTCCCGCATCGGCGCGCTGTACAACTCCTTCATGGACGAGGACGGCGACGACAGCGGCCACGGCATCGAGCAGGCCGGACTCGCCGTCCTGGACCCCGACCTCGACCCGGTCCGGGACGCCGGCACCTTCGACGAGTTCGTCGCCGCACTCGCCCGGCTGGACCGGTGGGGCGTCGGCGGTGTGATCGGGTTCTGGACCGAGAAGGACGCCGGCGGCACCGGGGACGACGGGGATGCCGGAGCCGAGGTCGCCTACCTCACCCAGACCGGCCTCGGCCTGCCCGACGAGGCCTACTACCGGGAGGACCAGCACGCCGAGGTGCGCGCCGCCTACCGGACCTTCGTCGGCACCCTGCTCGGCCTCGCCGCCGCCGACCAGCCGCTGCCCGGCCGCTTCGCCGACGCGGACACCGATACCGCGGCGGACGCCGTCGTCGCCTTCGAGACCGACCTCGCCAAGGGCCACTGGACCGCCGTGGACTCCCGCGACGCCGAGAAGACCTTCAACCCCACCGCCATCGCCGACCTGCCCACCGGCTTCCCCTTCGCCGCCTGGCTCGCGGGCGTGGGCATCACCCCGGACAACGCGCCGCACGTCATCGTCTCCCAGCCCAGCTACCTCGACCACGTCGGCACCCTCGTCGACAACCACGACCTCGACGAGTGGAAGCTCTGGGCCTACTGGCGGGTCCTCACCGCCCGGGCCGGCAAACTGCCGCGGGCGATCAGCGAGGCCAACTTCGACTTCTACGGTCGGACGCTCTCCGGCTCCACCGAACAGCGGGACCGCTGGAAGCGCGCACTCGGGCTCATCGAAGGCACCGTCGGCGAGGACGTCGGCAAGGAGTTCGTCGCCCGGCACTTCCCGCCCGAGTACAAGGAGAAGATGCTGGACCTGGTCGACCATCTGCTCGCCGCCTACCGGGAGCGGATCAGTGACCTGGCCTGGATGACCCCCGCCACCCGGGAGAAGGCCCTCGTGAAGCTCGAGGCCTTCCGTGCCCGCATCGGTTACCCGGAGGTGTGGCGCGACTACGGTGACCTGAGCTTCCGGCCCGACGGGGCGTCCCTGCTGGCGAACTACCGCGCGGCCTCCGACATGAACCACGAGTTCGAGGTCGGCAAGCTCGGGAAGCCGACCGACCCCGACATCTGGTTCACCACCCCGCAGACCGTCAACGCCTTCTACAACCCGGTCCGCAACGACATCACCTTCCCCGCGGCGATCCTGCGGCCGCCGTTCTTCGACGCCGACCCGGCAACCGCCGACATGGCCGGCAACTTCGGCGGCATCGGCGCCGTCATCGGCCACGAGATCGGCCACGGCTTCGACGACCAGGGCTCCAAGTACGACGGTGCCGGCAACCTCAACGACTGGTGGACGGAGGAGGACCGGAAGGCCTTCACCGACCTCACCGACCGGCTCGTCGGCCAGTACGACGGGCTCGTCCCGACCGGCCTCGCCGAGCGCGGGCAGACCGACCACACGGTCAACGGGAAGCTGACCCTCGGCGAGAACATCGGTGACCTCGGCGGACTCGGGATCGCCGTGATCGCCCTGAAGCGGTGGCTCGCCGAACAGGGGCTCACCGTCGAGACCGCGCCGACCGCCCCGGTGGCCGGACTCGACGGCGAGTTCACCGTGCTGCAGCGCTTCTTCCTGCGGTGGGCGCAGGTCTGGCAGACCGCCATCCGGCCGCAGATGTCCGCCCAGTACCTCGCCATCGACCCGCACTCCCCCGGCGAGTTCCGCTGCAATGTCGTGGCGCAGAACGTCGCCGAGTTCTACGAGGCCTTCGGTGTCGCCGAGGGCGACGGCATGTGGCTGGCTCCCGGGGACCGCGTCACCATCTGGTAATTTCCCCCACATGCCGATCGTCTCCGTCGGGCCGGGTGGACCACCGGCCGTCCCCGCCCCACCCGATCCGGACCCGGCCGGAGCCTTCCGGGATGCCCCGCTGGCCGGACGCCGCACCGCGGTCTGGGCGACCGTCACCGGGGCGGCACTGCTCGCACTCGTCGTCCCGTTCGCCTTCCCCACCCACAACACCGCACGGACCTTCCCGTCCCTCGCGGATGCCGCGGCGGACGCCCTCCCCGCGCCCGGGGACTGGCAGCTGACCTTCGCCGGGCTCGACGCCTCGTGCGACGCCCCCGAACCGCAGCCGGGCACCGGGGGACTCACCGCCGACTGCGGCCGGTACGACCTCGACATCGTCGCGATGGAGGGGGTCTCCGACCCGGTCCATTCGGCCCGTCGGGCGATCCGGGCACTGTGGGGCACCGGCACCGACCATCTCGACGACGTGCGGTTCCGTCAGCTGCCCCCGGACAGCTCCGGGGTGGCACAGGCCACCGGGGCGGACGCCGTGTGGGTCAGCGAACCGGTCGGCTTCACCGAGGACGCCGACACCGGATTCGGGGACTCTCCCGGCGGCGGCCTCGACGGTGGCCCCGGTGGACCCGGTGGCCCCGGCCGCCCGGGCAGTCCCGGCAGCGGCTCCGGCAACGGTCCGGGCAGCGGGTACCGGCCGGTGCAGTACGGCACCACCGCGGCGTCCGACGAGACCTGGGTGACCACCGCCGCGCTGGTACGCGACGGCGACCTCTACACCGTGATGGCCTCCGCCGGCTCCGCCCGGGAGAGCGCCACGGCGCTGGACCGCAGCCTCACCGGGCTCGGCAGTGACGAGGACGGTGACCGGGCATGACCTTCCCATCTCAGCCGCACCAGTCACCTCAGTCGTCTCAGCCGGCTCAGTCCCGGCAGCCGGTCCCGCCGATGTACCCGGTGCGTCCTGCGCGTCCGGTCGCCCCGGCGTGGCGGTGGCAGGTCACCCGCGTACCCCGCGCCTACCACGAGTCCTTCCCGCCGTACCAGCGCCCGCGCCTGCGCCCCGCCGTCGACGTGTTCTTCTGGTCGTGGCTGGTCCTCACCGTCATCGGTCTGGGCTTCGCCGCCGTCATGGTCATCGGCGGGATGCTGGTCACCGGCCCCGGACCGGCCCTGCTGTCGGGCGCGATCGG
This sequence comes from Drosophila nannoptera, assembly GCA_020883555.1. NCBI lineage: Eukaryota > Metazoa > Arthropoda > Insecta > Diptera > Drosophilidae > Drosophila > Drosophila nannoptera. The sequence goes on along the minus strand of JABVZY010000452.1, from coordinate 50,216 downwards.
CATCCTGTGCACCATCGTGGTGTGGGCGGTCCTGTCCCGGCTGCTGATCTACCGCGGGACGCCCCTGCTCCTCGCCGGTGCCGCCGTCCTGTGGGGCGGCACCGCGGCCGTCCTCCTCGGCGGCTTCACCTCCTCCGGACACCTCGAGCAGCTCGCCTACACCTGGAACGTGCCCGAACTGTCCTGGTCGCTCGCCGGCGCATGGCCGGAGGAGACCGCGAAGGTGCTGGGGGTGTGGCTGCTGCTGCACGTCGGCCGCACCTGGTGGAACCGGCCGTGGCACGGACTGGTGGCGGGCATGCTCATCGGCACCGGGTTCGAGTTCTTCGAGTCCTCGTTGTACGCGGTGACGTTCGCCCCGATGCACGCGGAGTCCGACATCGCCGGAGTGCTGGAGATGTGGGTGTCCCGCCTGGTCGCCGGCCCGCTGCTGCACCTGATCTGCACCGGCATCGCCGGACTGGGGGTCGGCGTCGCGGTCTATGCGGCGGGGCTCGGTCGCGGCCGACGGATCGCCTGGGCCGGTGGCTGCTGGCTCGCGGCCTTCGCCGTGCACGCCCTGTGGAACCTCGACACCGGTGGCGGGGCCGGGGCGGTGAGCACCACCGATGTGGTCCAGATGGTCCTGGCGTGGGGCAGCGGCGCGGCCCTGCTGGTGTGGTCGGTCGTGCGGTGCACCCGGGAGGCGCGGTCGCTCGCGGCCCGGGGGCTCTACCCGGCGGTCACGGTCTACCGGAAGGTCCCGGTGGCGCCGCCGGTTCCTCCGGTACAGCCGGTACAGCCGGCGCCGTGGATGCGGCCCGGCCCCTGGCAGGGCCCCCGGCAGGGGTTCCCGCCGGGGCCGGCAGGCGGCTAGGTGTACGTCCCGGGGACGCCGTCGACACTCGCGGACCTTCGTGGACATTCGTGGACATTCGTGGACACGGCCACCGGGATGACGTGTGACGACCCCGATGTCCGCGGAACGAACCGACAGGCGGTTTTTCGTGTCCTCAGGCATCACCTCGGTTCGTGAGCTTGACCGCCCCGGGACACGACCGACCCCTCGGTTCGTGAACCCGACCGTCCGGGCTTCGGGTGACCTCCCGGTTCGTGAACCCGACCGGCCGGGCTTCGGGTGACCTCCCGGTTCGTGAACTCGACATCGACGACGGTGTCCACGACCTTCCCGGGACATACGCTCAGGACCGGCTGCTCCCCGATATCACCGAGATCGTCACCGAATTCCCCTGCACCGGCCCGTGGCGTCCGGAATCGGTGACGATGTCGGGGAGCCCGGGGATGCTGAGGGGGCTGGGGGCACCGGGAATGTCGGGGAGCCCGGGGATGTGGGGGATATTGAGGGCACTGGGGGTGCTGACGGCGCTGACCTGCACTGACTCACAACAGTGTCATTTCGACGGCAAATGTGACTTGTGCCCCACGTGGCGCGTGTTACAGGTGTGACTAGCGGGAATTGTGTGTAGGGTGATGCCCATGCGTTTCTTCCCCCGACGCCGTTCTGTGCGTACCATGCCCGCCCGAGTCACCGCCGTCGCCCTCTTCGGCTCCGCCGCGACCGTCGCCGGACTGGTCGCCACCGATGTCATCGCCGTCCCCTCCTGGGCGGACCTCGACGGCATCGACGTCGCCAGCCACCAGCACAGCGGCGGTGCCGCGATCGACTGGCAGACCGTCGCGGCGTCCGGACAGTCCTTCGCCTTCATCAAGGCCACCGAGGGCACCGGGTACGTCAACCCGTACTTCTCGTCGGACTCCTCCAAGGCCTCCGCCGCCGGCGTCCTGCCCGGCAGCTACCACTACGCCAAGCCCGGGAACGGGGACGCCCGCAGCCAGGCCCGCTACTACGCCTCCACGCTGGCCACCGGCGCGCAGCCGTCACTGCCCCCGACCCTCGACCTCGAGGAGAACGGCGGCCTGTCCTCCGACCAGCTGATCGCCTGGGTGCACGACTGGGTCGACGAGATCACCACCCTCACCGGCCGGGACCCGATCATCTACACCTACTACAGCTTCTGGCTCCAGGACATGGCGAACACCACCGACTTCGCCGACCTTCCGCTGTGGCTCGCCTACTACGGCGACAGCCTCCCCGACCCGCTGCCCGGCGGCTGGTCCGAGGCCACGTTCTGGCAGTACTCCGGCGAGGGTGCCGTCGACGGCGTGTACACCAACGTCGACATGAACACCTACTACGGCAGCGACGCCCAGCTGCAGTCACTGGCCGGTCGCCCCCACTCCGGCACCAGCGCCGGCGACGTGGCGGACGCCCTCAAGCCGATCACCGACGCCGGCACCGGCGAGGCGGGCATCGCCAACACCATCGAGCACGGGCTCGCCGCCGCCGGCCTGCCCGCCCTCGACATCCCGCTGAGCACCGACGTCCTCGTCTCCCTGCTCGGCCTCGTCGCCGGCGAGGTGAGCCCCACCGAGTTCTTCACCACGCTGTCCGGCACCGGACTCCTCGACACGGCCACCTCCCAGGCCCTCACCGCCGCCGGCACCGAGGCCGCGAAGGCGGACGTGACCCTGCCGCAGGACCAGATCCAGTCGCTCGTCACCACCGCGCTGACCGGCGGCGAGGTCAACCTCGGCAGCATCCTCGACCTGCTCAAGGCCTTCGGCGCCCAGGACTACAAGGCGCAGATCACCGCGGGCACCCTCGACAGCGCCGCGCTGGCCGCCGAGACCGGCACCGCCCCCGCCGGATCCCCCGCCCCGCAGGGTACCACTGCCCCGCAGGACGCCGCCCCGGCTGCAGCGGCACCCGCTGCACCGGCGGCACCGGCGCAGTAAGCCGGACACCCGCACCGCGGGACAGCCCGACACAGAACGACCGCCCCGGGTCGGTCCTGATGATCAGGACCGACCCGGGGCGGTCAATTCAGTTCATGCGCCGGGACGCCGTCACCTCAGCTGACCACCTCAGTGGTTGTCGGGGTGGTTCTCCGGGGCGAGCAGATCCGGCTCGTGGACGTCCTCCATCGACTCCGGCTCCGGCTCCTCGATCTGGCACAGGTTCACCAGCGCACCCGTCGGGTCGACGATCGTCGTCAGCCGGCCCAGCTCCGAGTCCCACGGGGCCCGGACGACCCGGCCACCCGAGGTGCGGGCGACCTCGGCCGCGGCGTCCACGTCGGTACAACCCAGGTAGAGGGTCCACATCGACGGGTTCTCGTCGAGCTCACTGGTGTCCCACAGGCCGCACAGCGGCGAACCGTCGTAGTCGCCGGTGGCGTAGCGGAAGCGGTCCGAGTCGGTCTGCGTCCGGATGTCCCAGCCCGCGAGCTCGTGGTAGAAGGCGAGCGTCTCGTCCCAGTTCTCGCCGACGAGCAGTTCGTGCCACACCGGGGTGCCGGGTTCACCGGCGGCGAAGAAGGGCTCCTCCGCGCGCGGCTGCTTGAACCCGATGGTCGCCCCGGAGGGATCCACCAGCACGGCCATCCGGCCGCGGCGTCCCACGTCCCGCGGGGAGAGGGCGCCGTGGGCGCCCGCCTCGACGGCCTTCGCGTAGGCGTCGTCCACGTCGGGGGTGTAGAGCATGAGGCCCCACAGCGACGGCTTGTCCTCGGGGACCTCCCCGAGGCCGGCCACCGGCATCCCCTGCTTCTTCGCGACGACGTACCCGCCGCACGGGTCGTCGAATTCCCAGCCCAGCAGGTCGGCGTAGAAGCTCTTCGCCGTCGCCAGGTCAGTCGTCGCCAGATCAATCCAGATCGGCATACCGGGTTCCGCCACGAGGGCAGGCATCAGAGATTCCTCCACTTGTCGGGATCAAAGTCATCGTCAGCAGTTGCTTCGTCGAAGTAGTCATCATCACCGTCAGCGGGGTGGGACGCAACCCGCGCCCCGACCTGGAGTGAGCCGGCCTCGTCAGCGACCGTCACCTCGTCGCCGGCGTGCAGGTGGCGGCCACGGCGGGTGTCGACCTCGCCGTTGACGGACACCCGCCCGGCGGCGATGAGCTCCTTGGCCACACCGCCGGTCTCCACGAGACTGGCCAGCTTGATGAACTGCCCGAGGCGGATCTCTCCGTCCACCGGCACATCGGGGATAAGCATGCGGCCCATCCTATGCCCGGCCCGCCCGGTTCACTAACCAGGTCACCGGGTGGCGTCGGCGTCCGCGTTCCGGATGCACAGGGCGACCGGCACAGCCAGCACGGCGACGGCCGCGGCCACGAGAAATGCAACGTGGTAGGCGCCGGTACCGGTGCCGTCCGTGCCCGTGCCGGCGAGAGCGGTGACGGTCCCGACAAGGGAGACGCCGACCGCGCCGCCGAGCTGCTTCCCGGTCGTGAAGATCGCCGACGCCCGGCCGGTCCGTTCCGGCTCCACGGTCGCCATAGACGAGACCTGCGAGGGGATGAACACGAAGGAGACCCCGAGGCCGAGAACCGCCATGAGGACCCCGACCAGCCGGAGGTCGACACTGTCACCCGTCCCGGCGAGAGCCGCCAGCGCCGCAGCGATGACGAGGAGACCGGTGGTGGCCAGCGGGCGGGGGCCGAACCGGCGGTACAGCAGACGGGACACCAGTTGGCCGCCCACCAGGACGCCGAGAGCCGAGGGGAAGACCGCGAGTCCGGAGCGGACCGGACCGGTCCCCAGCCCGTCCTGGAGGAACAGCGCCGCCAGGAACAGGACGCCGAGATACGGGACGGAGGCGAGCCCGTAGAGGGATGTCGCGCAGGCGAACATGCGGTTGCCCAGCAGCCGCAGGTCCAGCAGAGGGTCGGGGATCCTGAGTTCGACGACGACCAGGGCGACGAAGCACACCAGTCCCACGATGAGCGGGACGAGGACCGCCGGCGCGGCCCAGCCCTGTTCCCCGCCCGTGGAGACCGCGTACATCAGTGAGCCCAGTCCCACCGCCGAGAGCAGGAGCCCCGCGGCGTCGGGCCGCTCCGGGGCGACCGTGCGGTGGGGGTGCAGCGTCCACATCCCGTACAGGAGGGTGGCGAGTCCGACCGGGACGTTGACGAAGAAGACGAGCCGCCAGGAGACCCAGGAGGTCAGCAGCCCCCCGACCACCGGGCCGAGCGCGGGACCCAGGGCGCTGATGCCGGCGATGAGCGCCGAGACCCGCACCCGTTCGGCGGGCGGGTAGACCCGGAAGAGCATGGCGAGCCCGACCGGTGTCATCACGGCCGCGCCCGCCCCCTGCAGGACGCGGAAGACGATGAGCAGGCCGAGCGAGGGGGCCACCCCGCACAGTGCGGAGCCGACGGTGAACAGTGCCACGGAGCACAGCAGGGTGGTGCGCCCGCCGAACCGGTCGCCGAGCCACCCCGAGGCCGGCATGAGGACCGCGAGGCTGGTCAGGTAGGCGACGGAGACGAGGGCGACGGAGCCCGGGCCGGAGGCGTGGAGGTCACGGCCAACGACGGGGAGGGCGACGTTGACGATGGTGGTGTCGAGCACCGACATGAACAGCGCGGCCATGTACACGACGGCGACCGCGGGTTTCTGGTTGTGGACGGTCATGGCGGCGAGCATAGCAATATACTTGACTCTGTCAACCTTTTAGTTTATCAGGTATCTGCCGGCGGCTATACTGTGGACGTGCTGCCTTCCCCGGATCTCCCCGTCCCCGTCGTCGTCGACCGCGACGACGACCCCGCCACAGAGGCCTGGCACCGGATGCGCGCGATCAGCCACAGCCCCACCGCCATGGCCGCCTTCCAGCAGCTCGTCGTGGAGACCGGACTCCCCGTCGCCGCGCTGCGCGCCCTCCTCGTGCTCCCCCCGGCCGACCCCGTCCCCATGCGCGAACTCGCCACCCGGCTCGGCTGCGACAGCTCCTACGCGACCGGCATCGTGGACACCCTCGAACAGCACCGGCTGGCCGTCCGGCAGCCGCATCCGACCGACCGGCGGATCAAGGACATCGCCCTCACCCCCCACGGGGTCGAACTCGCCCGACGCGCCCAGCTCGCGGACACCACCCCACCGGAGTCCTTCGGCAACCTCAGCGCCACCGAGATCAGGACGCTGCGCGACCTGCTGCGCCGCATCGGCACCGACTGACACACACCGTCACAGCAGCCGGGTCACACCCTCGACGAGCAGGACCGCAGCGATCAGCAGGAACACCGTCCCCGCCGCGATGTCGATCCAGGAACCGGCGGCCTGGAGGCGGCGTCCCAACGCGGGAACGGAGACCATCCACGCCACCGCGACGAACCAGGCGACACCTGTCACCAGCATCATGAGTAGCACGACCGCCCGGGCGGCCCAGGACGTCTCCGGCGGCACGAACCCGGCGAAGACCGCCCCGAAGAACACCAGCGCCTTCGGGTTCGACAGGTTCGTCGCCAGCCCCAGGCGCCAGGCGTGGGCCGTCGTCATCCCGGCGGTCGCCGCAGCGGGCACCGACGAGGTGCCGCCCGCCCGCTGCTCCCGGCGTGCCGCCAGGCCACCGCGCAGCGCCCCCTGACCCATCCACGCGAGGAAGCACCCGCCGAGCAGGAACAGGGCGGTGAGGACGCCGGGGACGGCGTCCACGAGTGCGGAGAGGCCCACCATGGAGCCGAGGATCCACAGCAGGTTGCCGCTCATGATCCCCAGCGCGCACCACACCCCGTTCCGGCGCACGGCCCCGACCCGCAGCAGCTGCACGAGATCGGGGCCGGGGGAGGCGATGGCGAGGAGCCACGCCACGAGGATGCTGAGGAGGGCGCCGGTGGTCACCGGGGAAAGTGTACCGGCGCCTAGGCGTGCATCGGCGCGTCGGTCGGCTCGATCGGCCGCGGCAGGGCGGACTCGCCCATGAGCTTCCGGTCGACCTCGGCGGCGCAGGCGCGGCCCTCGGCGATCGCCCACACGATGAGGGACTGGCCACGGCCCGCGTCGCCGACGGCGAAGACGGGGGCGTCGAAACCGGCGTCCACCACGGCGTCGGTCGGCTCCCACCGGGCGCGGAACTCGCCGTCGCGGACCAGCCGGCCCCGACCGTCGACGGCCAGGTCGAGGTCACGGACGATCCCGGCCTGGTCGACGGAGGCGAAGCCCATCGCCAGCAGCACCAGGTCGGCGGGCATCTCCATGTCGGTGCCCGGCAGGTTCACCAGCCCCTCGGGGGACCGCTCGCAGCGGGCCGCCTTCAGTCCGGTGACATGCCCGTCGGTGCCGGTGAGCTCGACGGTGTTCACACCGAAGTCACGCTCGCCGAGCTCCTCGCCCACCGTGCGGGACGCCAGCCCGAGGGCGACGATCTCGTCGGCGGACTCGTTGCCGGTGATCCGGTACTCACCCTCCTCGTGGGCGGTGGCGGTCCGCCAGATGCGGGGGTACGTCGGCCACGGGTTGTTGTCGGCACGCTCCGCCGGCGGCGCCGGGTTGATGTCGAACTGGCGGATCGAGGCTGCACCCTGGCGCAGCGCGGTGCCGAAGCAGTCGGTGCCCGTGTCGCCGCCGCCGATGATGACGACGTGCTTGCCCGCCGCGTCGATGCCGGGCTCGGCGAGGTCACCCTCCTGGACCTTGTTGGCCCACGGCAGGTACTCCATCGCCTGATGCACGCCGTCCAGCTCCCGGCCGGGGACCCGCAGGTCACGGCCGATGGTGGAGCCGAGGGCGAGGACGACCGCGTCGAAACCGGCGAGGTCGGCGGCGGACGGGGAGACGCCGGTGCGGAAGGTCGTGCCCTCGGCCTCCATCTGCGCCAGCCGGCGGTCGATCCACACCTTCTGCATCTTGTACTCGGGCACGCCGTAGCGCATCAGGCCACCGATGCGGTCGGCCCGCTCGAAGACGGTGACGTCGTGGCCGGCACGGGTGAGCTGCTGGGCGGTGGCGAGGCCGGCCGGGCCGGAGCCGACGACGGCGACGGACTGGCCGGTGGAGAACGAGGCCTTCACCGGCTTCACCCAGCCCTGGGCCCAGGCGTGCTCGACGATGGTGAGCTCGACGGACTTGATGCTCACCGGGTCCTCGGAGATGCCGAGGACGCAGGCGCCCTCGCACGGGGCGGGGCAGAGCCGTCCAGTGAACTCGGGGAAGTTGTTGGTGGCGTGCAGCCGGTCGTAGGCCTCGCGCCACCGGCCCTGGCGCACCAGGTCGTTCCACTCGGGGATGATGTTGCCCAGCGGGCAGCCGTCGTGGCAGAACGGGACGCCGCAGTCCATGCAGCGGGTCGCCTGGGTCTGCACCTTGCCGTCGGGGAAGGTCTCGTAGACCTCCTTCCAGTCCATGAGGCGCAGCGGGACGGGCCGGTGGTGCGCCTCTTCGCGGCGGAACTTCTGGAATCCGTGCGGGTCAGCCATTTACTTCACTTCCTCCATGATCGCGGCGGCGATGCCGTCCTCGTCCAGCCCGGCGGCGCGGGCGGTTTCGATGGTGCGGGTCACGCGGCGGTAGTCGCGCGGCATGATCCTGATGAGTGCCCGCGGGTCGACGGGCACGGTGGATCCGGTGAGCTGGCGGTGCCGGGCGATCGTGGCGACGAGCCAGTCGATCTCGTCGGCGTCCGTCACCGGGTCGAGCTCCTCGACGTCGACGAGGCCGGGGTTGACGTGGGCGGACATGCCCTCGATCCCGGTGCCGTCGTCGAGCAGGTAGGCGATGCCGCCGGACATGCCGGCGGCGAAGTTCTCGCCGACCGGGCCGAGGACGATGACGCGTCCGCCGGTCATGTACTCGCAGCCGTGGTTGCCCACGCCTTCGACGACGGCGGTGACGCCGGAGTTCCGGACGCCGAACCGCTCGCCGACCGCGCCCCGGATGAACAGTTCACCGGACACGCCGCCGAAGCCGAGCACGTTGCCGGCGATGGTCTGGTGCGGACCGAGGGCCCCGTCGCGGGCATCCGGCCGGATGGCGATGGTGCCGCCCGACAGGCCCTTGCCGACGTAGTCGTTGGCGTCGCCGACCAGTGTCATCGTCATGCCCTTCGGCACGAAGGCGCCGAAGGAGTTGCCCGCCGACCCGGTGAACGTGATGTCCACCGTGTCCGCCGGCAGGCCGTCGCGGCCCGCCACCCGGCTGATGAGGGACCCGGTCATCGTGCCGACCGAGCGGTCGACGTTGCTGATCGGGTAGGCCAGCTCGACGGTGGTGCCCTCCCCGGCGGCCGCGCGGCGGATGGTCTCCTCCGCGTCGCGCCGGATGCGGTTGTCGATGGACTCCTCCAGCGAGTGGTCCTGCGCCTTCGTCCGGTGCCGGTCCTGGTGCATGAAGGGGCTGTCGGGGATCGCGAAGATCGGCGAGAGGTCGAGCTGCGAGGCGGTGGTGTGGGAGGGGTCGACCTGGCGCTGGCGGAGGCATTCGGCGTGGCCGACGGCCTCCTCGATCGACCGGAAGCCGAGTTCCGCCAGGTACTCGCGCACCTCCTGGGCGATGAAGGTGAAGAAGTTGACGACGTGGTCGGCCTGGCCGGTGTACTTCTTCCGCAGCTCGGGGTTCTGGGTGGCCACGCCGACCGGGCAGGTGTCCAGGTGGCAGACGCGCATCATGATGCAGCCGGAGACCACCAGCGGGGCGGTGGCGAAGCCGAACTCCTCGGCGCCGAGGAGTGCGGCGACGATGACGTCCCGGCCGGTCTTCAGCTGGCCGTCGCACTGCACGGTGATGCGGTCACGCAGACCGTTCATCAGCAGGGTCTGCTGGGTCTCGGCGAGGCCGAGCTCCCACGGGCCGCCCGCGTGCTTCAGGGAGTTCAGGGGGGACGCCCCGGTGCCGCCGTCGTGCCCGGAGATGAGCACCACGTCGGCGTGCGCCTTCGACACACCGGCGGCGACGGTGCCCACGCCCTGCTCGGCGACGAGCTTGACGTGGATGCGCGCGTCGGGGTTCGCCGACTTCAGGTCGTGGATGAGCTGGGCGAGGTCCTCGATCGAGTAGATGTCGTGGTGCGGCGGCGGGGAGATCAGTCCCACACCGGGCGTGGTGACACGAACCTCGGCGATCCACGGGTACACCTTGTGCGGCGGCAGCTGGCCGCCCTCACCGGGCTTCGCGCCCTGCGCCATCTTGATCTGGATGTCGGTGCAGTTGTTGAGGTAGTGACTCGTGACGCCGAAGCGGCCGGACGCCACCTGCTTGATCGCCGAACGGCGCCAGTCGCCGTTGGCGTCCGGTTCGAAGCGGGCGGAATCCTCGCCGCCCTCACCGGAGTTCGACTTGCCGTGCAGCCGGTTCATGGCGATGGCGAGGGTCTCGTGCGCCTCGGCGGAGATGGAGCCGTAGCTCATGGCGCCGGTGGAGAACCGCGTGACGATCTCGCTGACCGGTTCGACCTCCTCGACCGGGATCGGCCGGCGGTCGGAGTGCAGGTCGATCATGCCGCGCAGCGTGGCCAGCCGCGCCGACTGATTGTCGACCTTCTCCGTGTACTCCTTGAAGATCCGGTAGGTGCCGGTCCGGGTGGCGTGCTGGAGCTTGAAGATCGTCTCCGGGTTGAACAGGTGGTACTCGCCTTCGCGGCGCCACTTGTACTCACCGCCGATCTCGAGCTCCCGGTGGGCGGCCTCCTCCGGCCGGGGGAGGAAGGCGAAGCGGTGGCGCACGGCGACGGCGTCCGCGATCTCGTCGAGGCCGATGCCTGAGATCGGGCTGACGCAGCCGGTGAAGTACTCGTCGAGCAGCGCCTGGGACAGGCCGGTGACGTCGGCGAGCTGTGCACCGCGGTAGGACGCCACGGTGGCGATGCCCATCTTGGACATGATCTTCTGCACGCTGGCGGCGGCGCCCGCGATGAAGTTGCGGCAGGCCTGTTCGACGTCGACACCGCCGAGCCGGCCCTGCTTGCCGAGTTCGTCGATGGACTCCATGACCATGTAGGGGTTGATCGCGTCCGCACCGAAGGTGAGCAGCATCGCCATGTGGTGGACTTCGCGGGCGTCGCCGGTCTCGATGATGAGGGACGCCCGCGTGCGCGTCCGCTCCGCGACGAGGTGCTGGTGGACGGCGCTGGTGAGCAGCAGGGACGGGATCGGGGCGAGGCGCTCGTCGGACTCCCGGTCCGACAGGATGATCAGCGAGCAGCCGTCCTCGATGGCGGCGGAGACCTCCCGGCGCACCCGGTCGATCGCCTGGCGCATGCCGCGGCCGCCGTGGGCGACCGGGTACAGCCCGGAGATGACGGTGGAGCGGAAGGCGTCGAAGCCGTCGTGGCCGCCGGCGCCGCGCAGGGTCGCCAGCGACGAGTTCAGCAGCAGCGGGGTCTCGAGCTGGATGCGGTGGGCGGCCTCCGGCACCTCGGTGGTGACGTCGACCTGGGCACCGAGCTGGGTGAACAGGCTGGTGACCATCTTCTCCCGGATGGAGTCCAGCGGCGGGTTCGTGACCTGCGCGAACCGCTGGGCGAAGAAGTCGAACAGCATCCGCGACCGGTCGGACAGGGCGGCGATGGGCGTGTCGGTGCCCATCGAGCCGATGGCCTCGCCGGCGGTGACCGCGATCGGCCGGATGAGGGACTCGACCTCCTCCTCGGTGTAGCCGAAGACGCGCTGCCGCAGCACGACGCGCTCATGGCTCATCGGCTCGTAGTCGACCTGGGGCAGGTCGCCGAAGCGGACGATGTTGTCGTCGACCCACTGCCGGTAGGGACCGTCGGCGAGCTTCGCCTTGATCTCCTCGTCGGGGATGATGCGGCCCTGGGCGGTGTCCACGAGGAACATGCGGCCCGGCTCGATGCGGCGGCGTTCGACGACGTCCGCCGGGTCGACGGGCAGCAGGCCGGTCTCGGACCCGCCGATGACCAGGCCGTCCTTCGTGACCCAGATACGGCCCGGACGCAGTCCGTTGCGGTCGAGGACCGAACCCAGCACCGTGCCGTCGGTGAAGACGAGGGCGGCGGGGCCGTCCCACGCCTCCATGAGGCAGGAGTGGTACTCGTAGAACGCCCGGATCGCCGGGTCGATGGAGGGGTTACGCTCCCAGGCCTGCGGCACCATCATCATCACCGCGTGCGGCAGCGACCGGCCGGCGAGGTGGAGCATCTCCAGGGCCTCGTCGAAGCGTCCGGTGTCCGAGCCCGCGGGGTCGCAGACCGGCAGGACCCGCTCGATGTCGCCGAGGGTCTCGCTGCGGATCTGGGACTCGCGGGCACGCATCCAGTTCTCGTTGCCGCGGACGGTGTTGATCTCACCGTTGTGGGCGACCATCCGGTACGGGTGGGCCAGCGGCCAGGACGGGAAGGTGTTCGTCGAGAACCGGGAGTGGACGACCGCCAGGGCCGAGGCCACCCGGTCATCCTGCAGGTCCAGGTAGAACTCCCGGAGCTGCGGGGTGGTGAGCATCCCCTTGTAGACGATGGTGCGGGCGGACAGGGACGGGAAGTAGACCGTGTCGCCGCCGGGTCCTTCGCCGGGGCCCTTCGACCCGAGTTCCCGCTCGGCGCGCTTGCGCACGAACCAGGCGCGGCGGTCCAGTTCGATGCCGCCGAGCTGGTTGCCCTCGGCGTCCTTCCCGGCGAGGAAGAGCTGGTAGAAGATCGGTTCGGCGTCGCGGGCCATCGCGCCGAGGCTCGTGTCGTCGACCGGGACCTCGCGCCAGCCCAGCAGCTCGAGGTTCTCCTCGGCGATGATGGCCTCGACGGCGCGCATGGCGTCCAGCGCGGCCATGCGGGCGGCAGGGAGGAAGGCGATGCCGGTGGCGTAGCAGCCCGGTGCGGGCAGGTCGATGCCCTGGGCGGCGAGGATCTCCCGGTAGAACCGGTCGGGGACCTGGATGAGGATGCCGGCGCCGTCGCCGGTGTTCTTCTCGGCGCCGGCGGCGCCGCGGTGCTCCAGGTTGACCAGTGCCTGGATACCCTTCTCCACGATGTCGTGGGTGGGGCGGCCGTGCATGTCGGCGACGAACGCGACGCCACAGGCGTCGTGCTCGTAGGAGGGGTGGTACAGACCCTGCGGGGCCGGATAGTGGGACATAGGTCGTCAGCCTCCGAATCGGGCGGGGACGGGGTACGGGGAGGGACGCCGATGGTGCGTCCTCGTCCGGTGTCCCTGCCGGTAGTCGTCGCCACGGTGGGCGCCGATGCAGTCAGTGCAGTCACCGACCCGGGAACCGGTGCTGTGGTGGGCACGGTCGCGGGCCGCCGGGCGAGCTGTCGTCAGTGCTCTGCCAGTACTCAATGGTGTATTTGTATCGTAGCGCCTGACAAGCGAAACACGTAATGATCAGGCTAATCTCATATTTCGGATGCTCGATTCCCATCATATGGACGCTTTGTAACATGCGTGTTTCCTGAGGGTTTCGTTCGCGTTGAATTCCGGCGGTGGCCTACGATGGACCACCGTGAAAGACCCGCTCCGCATTCCCGGCGTCCTCGCCGCCCTCGGCCGCGCCTGGGAGGCACAGCCCGACCTCACCCTCCCCCAGCTCTACGGCCAGCTCGAGGCCCGCGGCATCGCCTGGAACTCCACCGACGACGAAGTCACCACCGCCCTCGGTGACCTCACCGCCGACCACCCCGGCCGGCTCGCCGACATCCCCGGCGCGCCCGAGACCACCCGCGTCCTCGTCGTCACCGAGCAACCCGACCAGCGCATCACCGTCGACGGGACCCGGATCGCGGTGCGCCGCGCCCCGGCGCCCGGCAGCCACGGCCGGGTGCCGCAGCCCGTCGTCTGGACCCACCACGGGATCCGCCGGTGCACCGTCGGCCAACCGCTCGTCGTCCTGGATTCCGCCGACATCCCCCACCACCTCGGCCTCGTCGCGAACCTGACCGCCGGGAGCGCGGACCCCGCGCCCGTCTCCCTGACCGGACTGCGCCGACGCGACCTCGACGGCCACGTCTACCTCATCGAACTCGACGGCGACGAGCTCGCGGGCACCACCGTGCTCGTCGACCGCACCCTCTGGCTCTACGACATCGGACGCCGCGACGTCCGCACCGACCGGCTGTCCTGGGCGCGGCTCATCGCCGGTGACATCGGGGAACCGCTGGTGGTCGCACTGCAGAACGGGCGGACGCTGCGACTGCCGGAGGTCACGGGCATCACCGTGCTGGAGTGACGCCGGGGTGCGGCCGGAGTGTGGCCGGAATGAAACCGGAATGTGACCGGCGGGGGTGGTGTGCGCGACGTACCCTGGGAACCACTGACAACCCCGGAGGTGGGAAGCATGAGATCGCTCCTGAAATACCTGACCGCAGCCGTCGGCGCCGTCCTCGCCCTCGCGTTCGCCCCGACCGCCGCCGCGCAGGCGCTGCCGGAACTGCCGCAGCTTCCGCAGTTGCCGCCGATCAGCGTGCCGCAGCTGCCCGGCCTGCCGGATCTCCCGGCGCCGCCGGCACCTCCGGCACCCGGTGACAATGCCACACCGGCACCGGCCCCTGCCCCTGACCCGGTGCCTGCGCCGGCTCCCGCACCGGCCCCGGCTCCGGCACCTGATCCCGCCCCCGCGCCGGCACCGTGTGCGGTCCAGGCGAAGGCGTGCATCAACCTCACCAACCAGACCGCCTGGCTGCAGGACGGCGCCGGGAACATCGTCCGCGGCCCGGTGCCGATCAGCTCCGGCAAGCCCGGCTTCGAGACCCCGGTCGGGACCACCCAGGTCACCCGCAAGGTGATCGACGAATGGTCGGTGCCCTACAACGCGCCGATGCCCTACTCGGTGTACTTCTCCGCCGGCACGACCTACCCCGGTGACATCGGCATCGCCTTCCACGAGGGCGACCCCGGCGTCCTGTCGAACGGCTGCATCCATCTCCTGCACGATGACGCAGTGGCCTTCTTCGACTGGCTGCAGCCCGGTGACGTCGTCGACGTCGTGGCCTGACCGGATCCGGCCCCGCCCAGGGCGTCCCGACCTGCGCCAGGTGTGCGATGAGGGGGCGGTCCGGAAGGCCCGGCACCACCCGGTCGACGTACACCCGGCGTCCCCGCACAGCGGGTGAGCCCGGATGCGCCGGACGGCACAGACCCCCGCACCGTCACGGGTGCGGGGGTCTGTGCTGTCCGGGTGTTCCTGCGGAGACGGCGGGATTTGAACCCGCGGACGATCACTCGTCGCCGGTTTTCAAGACCGGTGCATTCGGCCGCTCTGCCACATCTCCCTGCCACCGGTACCGGCACGGTCGACCGTGCCGCGGCAGCGCCGACAATCCTAGCGCACCGCGGGCGGGACGCCGTTAGGCTGGGCACCATGAAGGCGATCATCCAGACTGACCCCACCGACCCCTCCGCCCTGTCCTGGCAGGACACCCCCACCCCGACCCCGGCGTCCGGCGAGGTCCTGGTGCGCGTCACCGCCGCCGGGCTCAACCGGGCGGACACCCTCCAGGCCCAGGGCCACTACCCGCCGCCGGCGGGGGTCACCGACATCCTCGGACTGGAGGCCACCGGCATCATCGAGGACGCCAACGGCTGCGTCCGACCCGACGGCACCCCCTGGCAGGCCGGTGACGAGGTCGGGGCACTGCTGTCCGGCGGCGGCTACGCGGAATTCGTCACCGTCCCCGTCGGCCAGCTGCTGCCGGTCCCCGAGGGATACAGCCTCCTGGAGACCGCCAGTGTCATCGAGGTCGCCTGCACCGTCTGGTCGAACCTCATGATGACCGCCCACATCGACGACGGCGACACGGTGCTCATCCACGGCGGCGGAGGCGGCGTGGGCCTCTTCGCCGTCCAGGTGGCCACCGCCCTGGGCGCCCGGGTGGCGGTCACCGCCGGCAGCCAGGAGAAACTCGACGTCTGTGCCGGCTACGGTGCCGACATCCTCATCAACTACCACGACGAGGACTTCGCCGAGGTCATGAAGGAGGAGGGTGGTGCGGACGTCATCCTCGACATCATCGGCGCCAAGTACCCTCGACCGGAACGTGAAGTCACTGGCCAAGGACGGGCATCTCGTCATCATCGGCATGCAGGGCGGGGTGAAGGGCGAGCTCAACATCGGCCGGCTGCTCAACAAGCGGGGGAACATCTCGGCGACGGGCCTGCGCTACCGCGATCTCGACGACAAGGCCCGGATCGTCACCGAGACGGTCGCGAACGTGTGGCCGATGCTCGCCACCGGGCAGGTCCGCCACCACGTCGACCGGGTGCTGCCCGTGCAGGACGCCGCCGCCGCGCACCGGTCGCTGCTCGCCGGGGAGATCACCGGCAAGGCGGTACTGCAGGTCACCGAGGGGTGACGGCGGGGTGACGGGGTAGCGGGGTAGTGGGGTAACGGGTGGGCCCCGGCTACACGATCCCGCCGATGACGCGGACCAGGTGGTCCACATCGAAACGGGTGTTGTGCGGGGCCAGGGCGACACACACCGCGCCGCCCATCTCCGCGACCCCCATCTGGTCGAACAGGGCACTGTCCTCCAGCCCCACGACCTGGGCGACCACACCGTTGTCCAGCAGGCGGGCGCCGACGAACGCGGCGTCCAGCCCGGGGACGAGGAAACTGACGCGCGGCACGCGGTCGGAGCCGGTGAACGACGAGCCGTAGCCCTCCCCGTCAGCGCCGATGACGTGCACACCACCGAGGCCCTGCAGTCCGTCGACGAGGTGCCGGGCCAGGCCCAGCAGGTAGTCCTCCGCACCCGGCAGGGAGACCGCGAGGCGCTCGCGGCGGGTCCCCGTCGCCGCCTCGTCGAGGGAGGCGAGGTGGTCGACGGTGGCGGGCACCGCGCCGAGCAGTCCCGGGCTCACCGCACCGCGTTCGAGGGCGGCGAGGCGGCGGGCGGCGAGGGCGTCCGGATCCGGGGTGGAGTGCCGGCCCGTCCGGGCCTCCACGAGCTTGAGTTCGCCGAGCATGGCGGGATCCCGCACGACCATCGCCCCGACCTCCGGGCCGCCGAGCGGCGCGAAGTCGAGCACGACGACATCCGCACCCCAGGCGGCCATGTCGATCGTCCGGTAGGGGGCGACCGCGGTAGCGTCCACCACCAGCCAGCCCCGCGATTTCGCGTGCAGCTGGTCGGCGATCCGGCGCACGTCGGTGACCGTGCCGAGGTGCGCATTCGCCGCGGTGACGGCGACGACCGACGTCTCCCAGCCGATGAGGTCGCTGTACTGCCACGTCGGCAACGTCCCGGCGGTGAGGTCCGCCTCCGCCCACCGGACGGTCGCCCCGTAGAGGTCGGCGGCCAGGACCCAGGGGTCGATGTTCGCCGGCTCATCGGAGCGGGACAGGACGACCTCCCGGCCCATCCGCAGTTTCGCGGGCATGACCGTCGCCAGCGAGCTCAGCAGCGCCGCCCGGTTGGGGCCGAGCACCACGCACTCCGGCCGCGAACCGACGAGATCGGCGACAGCGCGGCGGGCGGCGGCGACATAGTCGTCCCCCCGGGTCAGGCCGACGGCGGTCCCCTCATCCCCGTCGACCCCGTTCGCCTGCAGCGGCGCGGCACGGAACGCGCGGGAGACGGCGGAACTCACCTTCTCCGGCACCTGGGCGCGGTGCCCCGCATTCAGATAGGTCCACCCGTCGGACAATGAGACGTAGAGCCCCCGGGCCCTCGCAGCATCGAACACTCCAGACGCACCTTCCAGCCCACTCATCGGCCAGGGTCCTGCGTCCTGGCTCCACTTCCTGTTGATCGGACCCGATACTACCGCCCCCACCGGACAGCGCCGCAAGGGCGCAACAGCCGCCTACCCCGTCCCTGCCCCGTACCCGCCCCGTCTGCCGGGTTTTGCCGCGGACGCCGCCGGGCAAGGTACCGTTGTCACGTGTCCGAACCAGAGAAACCCCAGAACGACCCGGTGGCGGCCCCGGAGACCGGCGGCATCGCCCTGTCCCCGGAATTCGAACGTTTCGTCACGACGCCGGAGGGGACAGTCCCCCCGCCGTCGACGTCACAGACCTTCGGCGCCGCATGGGACGACCTCAAGCGGGGCTTCGCCCAGCGCGAACTGTGGCTCGCCCTCGGCTGGCAGGACATCAAGCAGCGCTACCGCCGCTCCGTCCTGGGGCCGCTGTGGATCACCATCGCCACCGGCGTGATGGCCACCGCCCTCGGCCTGCTGTACTCCCTGCTGTTCAACATCGACATCAAGACGTTCCTGCCGCACGTCGCCGTCGGCCTGATCCTCTGGGGATTCATCGCCGGCTGCATCAACGAGGGCTCGCAGGTCTTCATCGCCAACGAGGGCCTGATCAAACAGCTCCCCAGTGCGTTGAGCGTCCACGTCTACCGGCTGGTGTGGAAACAGTTCCTGTTCCTGCTGCACAACCTGGTGATCTGGCTGGTCCTGCTGGCGATCTTCCGCATCCCCGTCGGCTGGGAGGTCATCCTCGCCGTCCCGGGCCTGGCCCTGCTCGTCGCCAACGGCGTGTGGGTGACCATGTTCTTCGGCATCATCGCGACCCGGTTCCGCGACGTCGCCCCACTGCTCGAATCCCTGGTGCAGCTGCTGTTCTACATGACCCCGATCGTGTGGATGGACTCCACGCTGAAGGACCGGGTCGGCGACCTCGGCAACAAGGCCTACCTCGCCGAGCTGAACCCGCTGTACCACTACATGGCCGTCGTGCGCGGCCCCATGATCAACGAACCCGTCGCCCTGCGCTCCTGGATCATCGTCGTGGTCCTCACCGTGCTCGGCACCCTGTTCGCCATGATCTTCATGCGGCAGTGGCGCGCCCGCGTCAGTTACTGGGTTTAAGGAGAGTCCCCTTGGTTTCGATCGACACCTACAACGCCTGCGTGGACTTCCCCATCTTCGACGCGAAGTCCCGCTCCCTGAAGAAGGCCTTCCTCGGCGCCGCCGGCGGCGCCATCGGTCGCAACGAGGACAACACCGTCGTCGTCGAGGCCCTCCGCGACGTCAACATCCACCTCGAGGAGGGCGACCGCATCGGACTGGTCGGCCACAACGGCGCCGGCAAGTCCACCCTGCTGCGGCTGCTCTCCGGCATCTACGAGCCGACCCGCGGTTCCGCCGTGGTCAAGGGCCGCGTCGCCCCCGTGTTCGACCTGGGTGTGGGCATGGACCCGGAGATCTCCGGCTACGAGAACATCATCATCCGCGGCCTGTTCCTCGGCGAGTCCAAGCGCTCCATGCAGAAGAAGATGGACGACATCGCCGAGTTCAGTGAGCTCGGCGACTACCTCGCCATGCCGCTGCGCACCTACTCCTCCGGTATGCGCGTGCGCCTCGCCCTCGGTGTGGTGACCTCCATCGAGCCGGAGATCCTGCTGCTCGACGAGGGGATCGGCGCGGTGGACGCCGCATTCATGGCGAAGGCCCGCGAGCGGCTCTCCGCCCTGGTGGCCAAGTCCGGCATCCTCGTGTTCGCCTCGCACTCCAACGAGTTCCTGGCGCAGCTGTGCGACTCGGCGATCTGGGTGAACCACGGCGAGATCAAGTCCTGCGGCCCCGTCGACGAGATCGTCGGCGACTACGAGGGCCCGGACGCCAAGGAGCACGTGCGGCACGTGCTGCGCGACCTGGGGCGGCTGTAGGGGTTCCCACAGGTGCGCACCGCCACCGCGGCCGACATCCCGGCCGTCCGCGACCTGGAACGCCGGGCCGGTGAACCGTTCCGGGCGATCGGGCTGCCCACCATCGCCGACGACGAACCGCCCGCCGTCGCCGATCTCGTCGCGGCGGTCGACCGGGGCCGCATCACCGTCATCGACGGCACCGGCGCCGGAGAGCCCGACCTGGTCGCCTGGCTGTGGCTGTCGGAGGCCGACGGTGACCTCCTCATCGAACAGGTCTCGGTGGACCCGTCCTGCCGCGGCAGGCGCCTCGGCACCGGCCTCATCGGACACGCCGTGGACCTCGCCCGTGCCGCAGGACGCCCTGGCGTGGGTCTCACGACGTTCCGTACCGTGCCGTGGAATGCGCCGCTGTACCGGCGGCTCGGGTTCTCCGAGCTGACCGACGACGAGCTGGGCCCCGACCTGCGCCGGATCCGGGATGCCGAGCGCGCGGCGGGGCTGGACGTCGCCCCGCGGGTCGCGATGCGGCGGACAGTCTGACCACCCCGGGCAGCACCACTCCCCCGCCGCGCTACCGCACGTACTCCAGCTGCCCCACGTCGATGTAGTGCGCAGCGAAGCCGGCCTCGCAGTAGCACAGGTAGAAGTGCCACAGCCGCTGGAACGCCGGGTCGAACACCGCCCCGGTCGCCCCGTCGTGCAGCTCCTCCACCGCACCGGACGCCGCGGCGTCCCGGAAAGCGACATCCCAGCGCCGCAGCGTCTCCGCGTAATCCTCCCCGAAGCTGAACCGCATGCCCAGGTGCAGCCCCGCCCGCTGCGCCGCCTCATTCAACGCCGTCACCGAGGGGATCACCCCGCCGGGGAAGACATAGGTGGTGATCCACGTGGCGGCGTCCGAAGTGGCGAGCATGCGCTGGTGGTCCATGGTGATCGCCTGGATCACCGCCCGCCCGCCCGGTGCCAGCCGGTCGTGCACGACCTGCATGTAGCTGTCCCAGTACTCCGCGCCGACGGCCTCGATCATCTCGATGGAGACCACCGCGTCATAGGTCCCGGTGGTCTCCCGGTAGTCGCAGAGGTCGACGTCGACCAGGTCGGAGAACCCCTCGTCGGCGATGCGCCGCCGGGCGAGGTCCGCCTGCTCGGTCGACAACGTCACCGACCGGACCTGCGCACCTCGGCGGGCGGCGTGCAGCGCGAGCTCGCCCCAGCCGGTACCGATCTCGAGGACCCGGCTGCCCTCCCCCACGCCCGCCCGGTCGAGGGCGCGCTCGACCTTGGCGTCCTGCGCCTCGGCGAGGGTGCGCTCCGGATGCCCGCCGAACAGGGCCGAGGAGTAGCTCAGCCCGGGGTCGAGGAACGTCGCGAAGAAGTCGTTGGACAGGTCGTAGTGGGCGCTGATGTTGCGCTTCGCCCCGCTGACGGTGTTCTTCTGTGATGCGGGACGCCGCGCGTTATAGAACCCGCGGAAGGTCTGCATCCATCCCGGGACCAGCGACGCCATCTTCCGGCACAGGGCGGTCAGCGTGCCGGCGAGGTCGGCGGACTCCCAGTCGCCGGCGACGTAGGATTCGCCGAAACCGGTGAGTCCGCCGACGCCCAGCCGGGTGTAGAAGTCGCGTGGCCGGATGAGGACGAGATCGGCGTCCGGCCGGTCCGCCGCGGTCCCCACCGTGATCCCGGTGAGCCGGGCCGCCCGCCGGACGATCCCCTCCGCGACCCGGGCCGCCACCCGCGCATACCTCCCGGTCGGCACCGCCGGGTAGAGAACCTGCTGTTCAGCGGTCTTCTGGGTCATTCGCTCTCCTCCGTGTGATGTCGGCGTGCGTGGCGCGTCGAGTGTGTCCCGTCTCCCACCCGAGCGTAGGCGTTGCCGCCGCACGCCGCCGCCGACCCACACCGGGACAGCGCCGGACGGGGCCGGACCGGGCCCGTGGCACAATGAGTTCCATGTCAGACGCCAGCCCAGCCAGCCCAGTCAGCACCGCCCTCCTCGACCGCACCGGCACCACCGCCGCGGTCATCGTCACCCACAACCGGGTCGAGCTGCTGCAGGGCTCCCTCGGCGTGGTCTGCTCCCAGACCCACCCGGTGGACAAGGTGATCGTGGTCGACAACGGTGCCGATGACGCGGTGCGCGAGCTCGTCGAGCAGACCGCCGGCGACCGGGCCGTCTACGTCCCGTCGAAGACCAACCTCGGTGGCGCGGGCGGCTTCGCCCTCGGTTTCCTCACCGCTCTGTCCCTGGGGATGGACGCCGTGTGGTGCGCCGACGACGACGGCCGCCCCGCCGATGAGCAGGTGCTGGAGACGCTGTACCGGGTGGCTGAGGCGAACGGGCTCGCCGAAGTCTCCCCGGTCGTCTGCAACATCGACGAACCCGGCCGGCTGGCCTTCCCGCTGCGTCAGGGTGTGGTGTGGCACCGCTACCTGTCGGAACTGGAGGGTGACTTCCTGCCCGGCATCGCCAGCCTGTTCAACGGGGCGCTGATCAGCGCGGCGGCGATGGAGGTCATCGGTGTGCCGGACTACCGGCTGTTCATCCGTGGCGACGAGGTGGAGTACCACCGTCGCCTGGTGCGGTCCGGCCTGCCGTTCGGCACCTGCCTGACGACCGCCTACCTGCACCCGGACGGCTCCGACGAGTTCCGGCCGATCCTCGGCGGGAAGATGCACACCCAGTACCCCCGACAGCGCGTTCAAGCGCTACTTCACCTACCGCAACCGGGGGTTCCTCATGAACCAGCCGGGGATGCGGCGGCTGCTGCCCCAGGAGTACGCCCGCTTCGGCTGGTACTTCCTGGTGCAGCAGAAGGACCCGAAGGGGTTCCTGGAGTGGCTGCGGCTGCTGCGGCAGGGGCAGCAGGAGAAGTTCTACCGGCCGTAGGTTCCGGCCCCCGGCGTCCTTCCCTGGACCGTTCCCGGAGCTGTCCCCGCCGGACCCGCCGGACCCGGAAAGATCCTTCTATAGTTGTCAAGCCGCTGCCGGAACCTCGGACTGATTCTCAAGGATCCGGTAGATCCTGCGGGCCAGATATCGCTTGATGCACCGACGGATTTCCTTGGTGGTCAAGCCCTCGGACCGCCGTTTGGCGACGTAGTCCCTGGTCTCTTGATCGTGGGTCATCCGACTGATCGCGATCATGTGCAGCGCCCGGTTCAGTTTCCGGTCGCCGCCCCGGTTCAGTCGGTGACGGACCGTATTGCCTGATGACGCGGGAATCGGGTTGACGCCGGCCAACGAGGCAAACGCAGCCTCAGAACGCACTCGGCCCGGATGCGACCAGATCGTCAGGCACACCGCCGCGGACACCGGACCGACGCCGACCATCTCCAGCAGTGGCGCGGCCTGACTGTCGGACACCAGCTCGGTCAGCCGGCGCTGATTGTCCGCCAGCTGCTGATCGATCTCGAGGATCCGCGTCGCCAGGCGGACGGCCTCATCCCGGGCAACCGACACGGTCACCTCGTCGCGACGGGCCCGCCACCTGCTGATCTGGCGGATCTGTGCTGTGCTCGGCACCCGGCGGGCATCCACGTCAAGATCCTGGATACGCAGCAGCGCCACCAGGGCGTTGACGTGTCGGGTGCGCTCGCCGGTCATCGACTCCCGGGCAGCGAGCAGCACCCGCAACGCTCCACGGGTCCCGTCCGCCTGCCGGGGTCGGCGCAGCTGGTTGTTGTCGACGCCCAGAACCGACACTGCGATGCGTCGGGCATCCAGCTGGTCGGATTTTCCGGTGCCGTGAGCAAGATGCCGACCGATCTGCGGCGCTTCCGCGACCTGGTGGCCGTCATCGATCAGCGTGGCGGTCAGCCGGGCGCCGTAGGAGGCTGCACCCTCGATGACCCACAGGATCTGGTGGTTACCGTCGGTGCGGCGGGTGACCCATGCCCGTGCCCGGGACATCCCGGCACGGCTGGTGGGGAAGGACCGGGTGTCGATGATCTCGCCGGTGGCAGTGGCGATGGCATAGACGTGGTTTCTGGCGTGGGTGTCCACGCCGACGACAAATCGGTGTGAATGCGCGATAGTGGACATAGCGGCTGTTTTCCTTGCAGTTGACACTGTGGACTGTGAGCATGGCCGCGTGTTTCGGCCGGTGCCAGTCCGGGTGGGATCACTGCGGGACAACACTGTGATGGGCCACAACCTGCGTAGTTCGCTTGTTGGGCAGTCTTCTGATCAAGTCACCGTGGTGGGCCGGGCAGGTGCCGGCCGATCACCTTGTGTGGTCGGACAGATCTTATTCAAAGGCAGCCCCGTTGAAAGGGACGCCAGTATTACCATGAGCCACGGCCACACAGCGGTGATACGGCCACCATCTACCCTGCCAGCCAGTCCCAGACCGGCCGTGTCCAAGCCTCACAGTGTTACCAGCTACGGGACCCCGGATCCGGCGTTTCCCCAGGTCGCAAAATTTTCTACCGGTCTGAACTGGTAATACTTTCCGGTGGTCCCGGGTTGTGCCCCGGGTGGTACTCCGTAGATCCCCACTCCGGAAGGCGGAGTTCCCCTACAGCACCCGGAAGATGACCCACCGCTGGATGGCGAAGTTCAGCACCGTCGCCGTCCCCTGCGCGATGACGAAACTGATCGCCTGCGTCCAGAAGTCGGAGAAGTCGTGGTCCTCCAGCCACGGGATGCACACCAGGAACAGGCTGACCTGCACCAGGTATGTCAGCAGGTAGGAGCACATGGTGACGAGGAAACGCTTCGTCGACGGCGCGGCCTGGAAGGTCCACCGCCGGTTGATGAGGTAGGCGGTCAGCGTCCCCAGGACGAAGCCGACGGTCTTCGATCCGCCGTGTGACAGGCCCGCCAGCGACAGCAGGTAGGTCGACCCGAAGTCGACGACGGCCCCCACCACACCGGTGCAGATGAACCGGAACAGCTGGGTCGCCAACGGCACCCGCACGATGACGCCCTCAGCCGACATGCGTCACCCGCACCTCGCCCTTACCGTGCCCGCCATGCCCGCCGTGGCCGTGCGACCGGAACGTCCACAGCTTGTTGAACAGGAAGTTCGCGGGGATGGCGACGATCACGCCGATGAAGTTGCCCCAGTAGGCGCGCGTCCGCAGGCCCGTCGAATCATCCCAGACGCTGTGCGACAGGGCGATCGGGGAATCGTCGTTGACCAGTGCGGTGGAGACCAGCAGGGTGATGAGCAGGCCGAAAGCCCCGACGAGCATGAAGCTCAGCATCGGCCGGAACCACGGGGTGCCGTGCTTCATGCGGAACGTGTAGCGCCGGTTGAGGAAGAAGTTCCAGATGTTGGCGACGATGAACGCCAGGATGCTGAACACGTGGTACCAGCGCACGTGGAACGCCGACCCGAAGAGGTTGACGAACGGCGAGTACTGGTCGAAGCCCCACAGCCACTGGGTGAGCTTGTTCGCCAGCACCATCACGGCCTGGTTGACGACGAACCCGGAGGCACCGACCATGCCGAACTTGATGAACTGGCGGAGGATGCGCATGCTGCGCGCCTTCGCCGCGTCGCGACGCTGTCGGGCGAGGGTGGCCGCGTCGGGGACGGCGTCGCCGTCTCCGGCGGCACTGTCCCCGCCACGTTCTGCGACGGCGTCTGTCACGACACGGGTCCTTTTCTCTCGGCGGCGGCGGATACAGCGGTGAACACTGCCACGCTACCCAGTCAGACCCCGATCGGTGAAACCTGCTCCGGCGTGTCGGGCCGCATGTCAGGCCCCTCCGCCGGACGCCACCTCCCGGCGCTGCAGCAGAAAACGGTACATTTCGAGCCGGTCCAGCAGGCTGCAGCGCGGCACGAGCGGCGTGGCGACCGTCTCCCCCGGCAGACTGCTCCAGGCGTCCGCCCCGCAGGTCGCGAGCCGGTGCGCGGACTCCCGGCACAGCGCTCTGGCCTGCGCTTCGTCGAGCGGAGCGCCGTCGGGTGCGGTGATGCCGAGCGAGCCGAGCAGGGTCGCGGCGATCGCGTCGACGGCACCCCGCTCGGACAGGGTGGACAGGGCGATGATGCGTGCCCAGGCGGCGGCCCGGCCGGCGGCGGTGGTCTCGGCGGGCAGGCCGGCGAGAACCGCCCGGGTCCGGTCCGGGACCTGTGCCGGACGCTCCAGGTCGAGCGCCTGCAGCAGCGGGATGAACTCGTAGAGTGCCCCGGCGCGGATCAGGTCGGCAAGTTCGGGGTCGAGTTCGGCGAGAACCTCGTCGACGGTCTCTTCCCCGGCCAGGGCGACGTTCACCGCCGCGAGGTCGACATCGCCCGGCACCCCGGCGGGGTGGTCGGCCGCCGCTCCGGGGTCGGGGGCGAAACTGCCGGCGAGGCAGACGGCGTCCGGTGTGTGGCCGTCGCGCGGCATCGTGCCCGCGGTGGTGACGCTGATCGGGTAGCCGTCGGCGACGATGGTGCCGGTGCCGTCCCGGCCGAGGGCTTCGTCGAGGCGGGTCCCGACCGGCCCGGCGGTGGGGCTGTAGACGCGGAGCCGGTCATCGCGGCGGGCCTGCAGTGACCAGCCGCCCACCACGTCCGTGCGATCGTGGCCGCCGTCGAGCATGCCGGACGCCCCGGGCCAGCTGAAGGCGATGAGGACCGCCCGCACCGTCTCCGCGACGGAGAGGGCCCCGTTGAGGCCCAGGGTGCGGGTGAACCAGCCGATGCCGTCGACGTGGTGTTCGGCGAGGACGAGGAGGGTGGTGTCCACCGGTGCGGCTGTCGCGGCCGCAGAGGCCGCAGACGCCAGCGATGTCACCGACGACGCAGACGGTGCAGTCGCCGTGATGTCGACGGGACCGGAGGTCAGCGCCGTGTCGAGGACATCACCGAGTTCCGGGTCGAAGCCGGGCAGGTCGGCGAGGTTCAGCACATCCGCCAGACCCGACCCGGCGTGGTGTGCCCGGGCCCCGGTCGTGGTCCGCGGTCGCGTCCGGGACGCGCGCGGAAGTTGCTGTGCGCTCATACCGCCCAGCGTAGCGCCGGTTCCGGAGGCGTGCCGTCGGTCTGCGGGTGCACCCGCCGGGGCCCGGCAGTGGTCTGACCGGGCTCTGACGGAACTCAGACGGGACTCTGACGGGACTCAGACGAGTTCGACGGGCAGGGCCTGCAGGTCCCCGCCGAGCCGCTGGGCGCGGAGCTTCTCCACCCGGTTCCAGTCCCGGACCAGGGCACGCAGGCCCCGTGCGGCGGCCAGGCAGCGGGTGACGGCGGTGGCGGCGTCCCCGTCGAGGCCGTGCGGGGCGGGGCCGTCCTGGGTGCCGTAGCCGATGGCGTCCGGCGCCCCCCAGGCGGGCTGACGTTTGCCGGGGTGGGCGGCGGCGAAGTCGTCGTGGTTGCGCCGGACCCGGTCGTGGATGCCCGCCACGGTCGCGTCGAGGTCGATGACGTCCACCCCGTCGACGGGCAACGGGTCGTCGCCCTCGGCGAGGAGCACCGGGTGGGCCAGGAGGGTGCGCAGGACCGCGTCGCGGTCGCCGCGCTGCGGGATCCAGTCGGCGTCGGCGGCGAACCCGCGGATGCCGTCGCCGTCGACGAGCCAGGCGCCGCTGAAGTCGCCGAGCAGGACGCGGGCGTCCACTTCGACCTGCCAGACGGCGGTAACCCCGCCGACGGTCGCGGCGACGAGCAGCGGCGGGTCCTGGGGGCGGGTGCCGCCGAGGGCGGCGGCGTCCGCGACGGTCGCGTCCTCGGCAGTATCGGTCGCGTCGGTCGTCTCTGTCGTCACAGTCGTGTCCGTCATGCCGCCGCTCACCGGAACTGCGGGTTGGCGGTCGGTGCGGTGGCGGATTCGATCCGTTCCTGCAGCGCCGGGCCGGCGGCGACGATACCGACCTGCGCGGCACCCCAGGCGGCGTTCGGGAACCGGCGCAGTACCCGGCCGATCACCGGCAGCTTCCCGCCGACGCGGGAGATGAACCCGGCGGCGGCCCGGTCGATGCGGGCGTTGAGCCACGTCCCGCCGATGACGGCGGCCGCCCCGAGGACCACCATCCCGGCGTTCTGCCCGGTGAACTGGCCACGCTGGCCGTGGACCTCACCGTGGCCGGTGGCGGTGCCGGCGACATGGCCGGACGCCGGATCGGGGGAGGCCGCCGCACCGGCCCGCCCCTCCTCGCCCTGCCAGCCGGGGGTCGCCGGCGCGGTGGCGGCCTGCTGCTGCGACGTCTGCCCCGTCCTCTTCTGCAGTCCCAGTGCCGTACCGGCCCCGGCGGCGAGGATGAGAGCCCGGACCACACGCCGCTTCCACGGCCCCGTCACGAGATCGGCGGCCAGGTAGTAGCCGACGATCGTGGCGGCGAGGGGCGCGGTCGGCACCCCGCCGATTTCTGCTGGTCCGGGGACGTTGGTGGTGGTGACAGGTGGGTTCGGCATGACTCACACCTTCCGTTGCTGGTCGGGTGCCGGTGGGACTTGTGCGGCCCCGAGTCTAGTGGAGTACCGGGGTAGGATGGGGGTCATGTTCGGCAGGAGAAACCGCGGGGACGCCGCCGGTGACAACAAGGGCGACAAGGGCATCAAGGTCGACAAGGGCAGGGACCGGCTCAAGGACCAGATGCGGCGCAACATCGCCAAGGCCAACGACGGGAAACCCGCCGGGGAGCGCGGCTCGATGGCGCAGACCGCGGTCGTCGGCGGGACCGACCCGGCGGCGCACTACGAGGCGGCACAGCACACCACGGCCCCGCTCAACGAGTTCATGACCCGGCTCATCGCCCAGGAACTGCCGATCCTCGACTCGAGCAGCCGCTCGGTCATCAACCATGCGCTGCGGGAGCACCAGGAGGCCGGGAAACCGCAGATCACCTGCGTGGCGGAGCTGCCCGACGAGGTCCGCGAGATCATGAACCTGTAGCCGGGACTACCGGGGCCGCCGGTGTCTCAGTCCCCGGGTCCGGTGACCGAGGCGACGAAGTCCGCGTAACGGCGGCGCAGTGCCGGATCCTCCGCGAGCCGGGACGCCGCGTCCGCCCGCTGCAGGACGGCAGCGACGACACTGCCGAGCCCGGCGCGGCGGGCCTGCTGGACAACGGACTCGAAGATGAGCAGTGCCTCGTCGTCGCGTCCGGCGACGTGCAGCAGCAGCGCCTGTTCGGTGAGGATATCCAGGTGCGGGCGGAGAGCGCCGCCCCGGGTGACCGCCGTCGCACCCCAGGAGACCAGGTCGAGGGCCTCGTCGATCCGCCCGGCGCGGACGAGCCGGTGGTTGATCCGCAGGATGCCGCGGACCGCCTCCGCGGCGGCGCCGGCGAGTGCCCCGGTGAAGGCTTCTGCGGGAGTGCCGGCGTCCGGACCGGCCCCGGCCGCCTCCCCGTCGGCGACGAGCGCGGCGGTCCGGTAGCCGTCCCACGCCTCGGCGAGTCCGGTGCGCCGGTCAGGCCATTCCTCGGCGAACCAGGTGTCCGTCAGCGCGGCCGACAGACACGCCTCCTGGACCCGGAGCAGATAGTTCTCGTGCGGGAAGCGGGCCGGATCGGGGCCGTGGTCGTGGATCCGGGCGAGGACGGCCGCGGCGGCCGGGAAGGCCCCGTCGTCGAGGAGTGCCGCGGCCTGCATCGTCCGGCAGTACAGCGCGGTGCGCGGGTCACCCCGGTGCGCCGCCGATTCGGCGGTCATCCCGGCGGCCGCGGCCGCGGCACGGTCGTTGCCCAGGTCGGCGAGCAGCGGGAAACGGTCGGTCATCAGCTGCAGGCGCAGCAGGTCGTCGGCGGTACCCGGGTCCCCGGCGGGCAGCAGGTCGAGTCCGCGGTCGAGCAGGGCGAGCGCTTCGTGGAGCATGCCGCCACCGCCGAGGCAGCGGGAGAGCAGCAGCAGGTCACTGACCTGGTCGCCGCCGCGGTCCGGGTGCCCGGCCGTCGCCGGCGGTTCCGGCGGCAGGCACAGTGCCACGCCGGTGACGAGGTGGGCGACGGCGATGTGGATCCGCAGGTCGAAGGAGCTGTCGTCGGTCGACCCGTCGGTGACCTCGCTGTACCCGGTGAGCAGTCCGACACCGAGCTGGGGGACCGCCCGGGGGATGAGCCGCACCGCGGTCGGCAGGGCCGCCAGGGCCGGACGCAGCGCGGTGATGTCCGGCAGTACTCCGCCGAGCAGGACGTCGAGGTCGACGAGTCGCCGGATGAGCGGATGGAGTCCGTCGCGGATCTCGAGGACCGCGGCCACCCGGGCGGCGAGGATGTCGCGGGCGGGGGCGTCGGAGAGTTCGGCGCCGCGGCGGGCGTCCTCCTGGGCCCCGACCCGGACCTCGAGCATCCGGTCGAGGTCGGCGATGAGCGGGATCTCCGTCGTGTCTTCTGTGTCCTCGCTGTCCTCGTCGTCACCGGACGCGCCGGTGCTGTGCCGGATGCGGTCCGCGAGTGCCGCGCAGGCGGGGCCGAGGACCGGGTCCCCGGCGAGGTCCGCCAGGTGTGGGGCGGCCAGCGCGACGGCGTCCGCCATGCCCAGCAGGGAGTACAGCACCGTGGCGGTGAACAGGTCGGCGGCGTCGAGTGTGGTGAGGTCGACGGGGCCGAGCGGCGGGATCTCCGGGACGGCGTCGGCGGTCCAGCGGCCGACCTCGACGGGCAGTTCGAACCAGGCGGGGTCCGCCCAGTCCGGGAGTCCGCCGACGATGCCGCTGTGCAGTGGCGGGGTGGCCGCGAACGGCAGTTGTCCGGTGAGGTCCGGGTCCGCCGGCGGTACGTCGGTGTCCCACAGCCGGCCGGTCTCCGCGCGGGTGGCGGCCCCGGGTGCGGCGGTGTTGCGGGCGTCGAGCGCGGCGACGGCCCGCCGGCTCAGCCGCCCGGTGACCTCCGCCAGCTCCGCGACGGTCGGTTCGGGGCCGGCGGCGAGCGGCCGGACCTCGTCGGCGAGCCAGTCGGTGACCGGCGGCAGTCCGGCCCACGGCAGTCGGGCGGTGCCCAGTCCAGCGGCGTCGGCGTCGGCGAAGATCCCGGCGAGGGTCGCCACGACGTGCGGTTCGGTGGCCGGCCGGTGGTGGCGCAGCTGCAGGACCGGCCAGCTCCGTTCCAGCAGCCCGAGGGCGGCCCGCACCTCCCCCGCCCGGGCCAGGTATCCGGTGACCTGCAGCAGTGCCGTCGCCGCCGACGGCAGGCCGGTGCAGCGCTGTGCGGCTGCGGCGGCCCGCCGGGCGGTGTCCGCTGCGGGTCCGGTGGCCGCCAGCGGGATGAGCGCCTCGGCCTGCATGAGTGTCGGCAGACCGCCGGCCTCCGGCAGTGCCTCCATGTCCGCCAGGTATCCGGCGGCACCCGTGGCGTCCCCACGGAGCAGGGCGACCATCGCGCGCTGGTCGAGGTCGCGCTGCATGCCGGCCACCGCCTCCCACTGCGGCGGATCCGGCAGTCCGGACAGGCCGGGCGGCGGCATCCGGTCGAGCAGCCGTTGCGCCTCGTCGACCCGGGCGGTGACCAGCAGGATGTCGACGGCGGTCTTCTCCGCCGCACCGTCGCCGTAGCCCGTCAGCGCCTCCTGCGCCTGCCGGCCGAACGCGTCGAGGTCGACGACGGACACCGCCGGGTCGAGGGCGGCGGTGACCGCGACATCCCGCCACACCGACGGCCACACCTCGGGCAGTGGTTCCCCGTCACCGTCGACGGGTGGGACGGCGGCACCGACGGCGTCGGGGTGGGCGGGGTAGGACGCCGCGTCGGTCCGGTGCAGGTGCCACAGCCGCGGCAGTGCGTCGAGCGCCCAGGTGGCGTCCGCCGGGTCGCACAGCCGGCAGCGCAGGAGGTCGACCCGGTAGGCGAGCTGCGCGGCAGCCCGGTCCCCGGCCGCGGCGAGGTCTGTGACAGCCCCGGAGATCTCCTGCAGACCGCGGGTCAGACCGGCCGGTCCGGTCTCGCCCCGTCGGACGGCGCCGCGCAGCTCATCCCACCGCCGGGCCGC
Organism: Drosophila nannoptera; assembly: GCA_020883555.1. NCBI lineage: Eukaryota > Metazoa > Arthropoda > Insecta > Diptera > Drosophilidae > Drosophila > Drosophila nannoptera. Next base: position 19,017 of record JABVZY010000452.1, on the reverse strand, counting down.
CCGGGCGACCGCGGCCCCGGTGCCGACCCCGGTGCCGGCCCCGGTGCCGTCACCTGGGCAACCTGAGATCCCTGCCATGCCTTCACTATGTCACGCACCCGGTCACGCCACCGGCCCCGATGTCCACGGAACGAACCGGCAGGTCGGATTTCCCGTCCCCGGACAGCACCTGGGCTCGTAACCCCCTCATCCGCAGGAGCCGACCGCCCTGCGACGGACGGCTACACGGCTCCGTCGAGCACCGCGGCCAGGTCCCGGCGGCGCCGGACCAGGTCCGGGTCACCCGCGGTACCGTCGGGATCGTTGGCCCGGTCGGCGGCGTCCAGCAGGTCGAGGGTGCACCGCGCCCGGTCGAGATCGGCACCCTCACCGGCGGCGATCCCTGCGGCGGCGGACACCAGCCGGCAGTCCGCGGCGAGGCGGCCGGACCCCGGGGCGCCGCAGACGGCGGCGCACCGTGCGGCCCGCTCGGCGAACAGGGCGGCGCCGCGGAGATTGCCGAGCCCCGCCAGGGCCTCGGCGTGGTACCGCAGCAGCAGCGCCGGGGCATCCGGGCGGACCTCCGCCGGCGGGACCCCGCCGTCGCTGTGCAGGGCGGTGCGGAACACGGTGCACAGGGCCGCCGTCTCGTGGTACGCCCCGACATCGAGCAGCGTCTCGACGAGGTCGAGGAGGTCGTCGGTGTGCACCGCCGCACCCGGACCCGGCGGGGACGGGAGGGTCCGCGCCACCGCCGCGACCGTCCGGGCGGCCGCACGGAGGTCCGCCGTCCGCTCCCCACCCGCGGCGGAGAGGGCCTCGAGCAGGGTGGCCCCGGCGAGCGGGACCGCCCGGGGGATGGTCCGGGCGAGCCGCGGCAGTGCCCGGAGCGCGAGTGTGGCGGTGGCCGGCGACGGCACCGTTCCGCCGAGCAGGAGATCGACTTCGATCAGCCGCCGCACCAGCGGGGACGCCCCCTGCCACAGGCCGGTGACGTCGAGGGCGCGGACCGGGTCCGCACCACGGGTACCGGCACAGCAGCTGCGGGTGATCATCCGGGCCACCTCGGCGGTCAGGGGATGGTCACCCGGTGCGGGGACGCCGTCCCCGGCGCCACTGTCTTCACCGACTCCACCGGCACGTGCGAGGACGTAGGCGGCCACGGCACGCTCCCCCTCGGCGGCGGGGTCGTCGGGGTGGGCGGGCCGGTCGAGCAGTTCCGCCAACCGGCCCGCGAACGCGGTGGCGGCCCCGGTGAAGTCCAGCAGGGTGCAGAACACGGTGCCGCACACCACGTCGGAGAGGTCGAGGGCGGCCAGGTCGACGGGCCCGGCGCAGGTCAGGTCCGCGCCGGTGCACCGGATCTCCTCCTCCGGCACTGCGGGACCGATGCCGGGCAGCGCGGTCACCGTGGGGTCCGCCGGCGGCACGGGTGCGCCGGGCACATCCCGGCCCGCCCGCCAGCCGGGGCGCAGCGCGGCACAGTTCGCCCGGACCGCCGCGGCACCGGCCGGCTCCCCCGCCGCCGCGAGGTAGTCCGCCACCCGTCCCATCGCCGGGACGAGGTCGGCCCGGCCCGCCGCGCGGGTCACGACCCGCCGCACCCGCCGCGCGGTCACCTCCGGGGCCACCACGTGTGCCAGCGGGACCAGCGACTCCGCGACCGCCGTCGTGGCGAGGTCACGGTCGCCGACAGCGGGGGCGGGCGAGTCCTCGACCAGCGCGACCATCGATGCCGCGAGTTCCAGGTCACCGGAGCCCAACGCCACCCGCAGCCGCACCGCCAGGGCACGGTGATGGCGGTGGACGTCCTGCGGTGCGGGATCATGCGGCACCGTCGGAGCCGGGAGGAGGGCGATGATCTCCGCCGCCTGCGTGTGGCGTCCGGTGGCGGCGAGGGCCCTGACCCGTGCCTCGGCGACGGCCACTGTGCCGGTCGTGCCGGTCGTGCCGGTCGCACCGGCACAGCATCCCCCGTGCCGGCGGAGCACCGCCGCGGCACGGTCGGCCAGACGGTCCACCTCGGCGGTGGCGGCGTCCGGTGCGAGCAGTGCCGCCGCCTCCTCCCATCCGGCGAGCAGCAGGTCGGGGAGGTCGCCACCGTCACCGTCGACCGGGGGGACGGCCGCGCCGACGGCGTCCGGGTGGGCGGGGAAACGGGCGGTGTCCCGGTCGTGCCGCTGCCACAGTTCCGGCAGCAGCGAGACGGTCTCCGCCCGCTCGGCGGGGGTGCCCGACCCGGTGCGGCACACCTGGCCGAGCCGGGTGAGGTCGACACGGTGGCGCAGTTCCAGGGCGCGGCGCGCCTGCCGGGTGCAGCGGCAGGACGCCAGCCCGGCCTCGAGTCCGGCGAGTTCGTCCGAGAGGACCGCCAGACTGCGCAGGTACACGCCCCCGGGGACCGCACCCCGGTCATGTGCCGCGCGGAGCCGTTCCCAGCGCCAGGTCAGACGCGTTACACTGTCCTCACTGAGGCCACCATAACTAACCATTCCCTTACTATGGCACAGTGGCCTGCCCCGTGTCCTGTGACCGGGTGTCACAGACGTCACTGTTGTGCTCGTCATGACCGGAACTGTCCGACGGCGACTGTAGGGTGGTCCGCATGGAACTGAAGACGCACACCCGGACCCTCACCGGCTGGGGCCGCACCGCCCCGACCACCGCAGAGGTCCTGTCCACCCCGGACGTCGACGTCATCGCCGCCGCCGTCGCGCAGGTCGCCGACGCCAACGCGGACAAGCCCGACCACCTCCGGCGTGGCGTGATCGCCCGCGGCATGGGCCGCTCCTACGGTGACCCCGCCATGAACAGCGGCGGCCTGGTCATCGACATGCAGCCGCTGAACACGATCCACTCCATCGACCCGGACACGGCCATCGTGGACGTGGACGCCGGCGTGACCCTCGACCAGCTGATGAAGGCCGCCCTGCCCTACGGCCTGTGGGTCCCGGTGCTGCCCGGCACCCGCCAGGTGACCATCGGCGGTGCGATCGGCCCCGACATCCACGGCAAGAACCACCACTCCGCCGGCTCCTTCGGCAACCACGTCCGCAGCATCGAACTGCTGGTGGCCGACGGCCGGGTGCTCCACCTGGAGCCGGAGGGCTCCGCCGACGACCCGGCCGGGACGCTGTTCTGGGCCACCGTCGGCGGCATGGGGCTGACCGGTGTGATCCTGCGCGCGACCATCGAGATGACGAAGACGGAGACCGCCTACTTCCTCTGCGACACCGACCGCACGGAGAACCTCGACGAGACCATCGCCGCCCACTCCGACGGTTCCGAGGTCAACTACACCTATTCCTCGGCGTGGTTCGACTGCATCTCCCCCGAGCCGAAGCTCGGCCGCTCCACGATCTCCCGGGGTTCGCTGGCCACCCTCGACCAGCTCAAGGAGTTCGCGCCGAAGCTGGCGAAGGACCCGCTGAAGTTCAACGCCCCGCAGCTGATGACCGTGCCGGACATCTTCCCGTCCTTCACGATGAACAAGCTGACCCTCTCGGCGGTGGGCCTGGCCTACTACGCGATGGGCAAGCCGGCACGGAACCAGATCGAGAACCTCACGCAGTTCTACCAGCCGCTCGACCTCATCGGGGAGTGGAACCGCGGCTACGGGTCCAAGGGTTTCCTGCAGTACCAGTTCGTGGTCCCCACCGAGGCCGTGGAGCCGTTCAAGCAGATCATCAGGGACATCCAGGGCTCCGGACACTACTCGGCGCTCAACGTGTTCAAGCTGTTCGGTCCGGGCAACCGTGCCCCGCTGAGCTACCCGATGCCCGGCTGGAACGTCTGCGTGGACTTCCCGGTGCGTCCGGGCCTGGGCGCCTTCCTCGACCGGCTCGACGAGCAGGTCATGGAGTTCGGCGGACGCCTCTACCTGGCCAAGGAGTCCCGCACCACCGCGGAGAACTTCCACCGGATGTACCCGGGGCTCCAGGGCTGGCTGGAGACCCGCCACGGGATCGACCCGACCGGGGTCTTCGCCTCCGACATGTCCCGCCGCCTCGAGCTGCACTAGACCGTCTTACCTGCTAGGAGACTTTTCAATGATCAACGCTGTGGGTAAGCCCCAGTCCATCCTGCTGCTCGGCGGCGCCTCCGACATGGGGCTGGCCGTCGTCGAGGAGTTCCTCAAGCGCGGTCCGGCGCGCGTGGTGCTCGCCGCCCGTGCCGGCGACGACCTGTCCTCCCCGATCGCCCGGTGCGAGGCCGCCGGGGCGTCCTCGGTGGAGACCGTCGACTTCGACGCGACCGCCTTCGACACCCACGAGGCCGTCATCGACGAGATCTGGTCGAAGGGCGACATCGATCTCGCCGTCGTCGCCTTCGGCGTCCTCGGGGACAACGAGGTCCAGTGGCACGACCAGAAGCAGACCGTGCTCGCCGCACAGGTCAACTACACCGGCGCGGTCTCGGTGGGCGTGCTGCTCGCCGACCGGATGAAGAACCAGGGCCACGGCCAGATCGTGGTCTTCTCCTCCGTCGCCGGCGAGATGGTCCGCCGCTCCAACTTCGTCTACGGCTCCACCAAAGCCGGCGTGGACGGCTTCTACCGCATGCTCGGTGAGGCCCTGCGCGGCACCGGTGTGCGCGTGCTCACCGTCCGCCCGGGCCAGGTCCGCACGAACATGACCAAGGGTCTCGACGATGCTCCGCTCACCGTCGACAAGGAGGACGCCGCGAAGGCGATCGCCGCCGGTGTGGACAACCGGAAGACGGTCATCTGGGTCCACCCGCTGTTCCGCTGGGTGATGCTGATCCTGAAGAACCTGCCGCAGTTCATCGTGCGGAAGCTGCCGATCTAGGCTCCGGGACAGGCGGAGCGGCTGTCACCGGACGCCGTCACCGGCCGGTGAAAAACCGCGGCAGCGTCCTCCGACAAATGCTGTGAAATGGACTCCACATAAAATAGCCGGCCGCCGGGAGACCTGCATCTGATCCGAACCGGACGCGGCATGACATACCGGACGCCCCTCCCCGGGGCCCCGCGGTCAGAACGTACAGACACCCGTGGTGGCGTCGATCGAGCCCGCGGCAATGCCGATCGGGCACCAGATGAAGTAGTAGGGCAGCAGGATGGCGGCGGCTCCGACGCCGACGACACTGCCGACGACCTGCTGCGCCTCCGGGGGCAGCGACTCATAGGAGCCCTGGACGGATCCCGGCAGATCCTGCGCCGCGGCGGACGGGGCGACAGCGGCACCGCCCCCGACGGCGATCAGGGTTGCTGCGGCGGCGGCCGTCACCCGGCCACGCAGGCGGCGGGGTCGGCGGCGGTGAGCGGTGTGCCCGGTTTCGTGGTGCGTCGTGCGAACGGTGGAGGGAAGTTCGCCGTACATGATGATCCTCTCGGTGGACTGGTGCGGGACGCTGGTACAGGATGCTGTGCCCCGCCCACCCCACCCTGCTCCCCACCACAGCCCACCGGTACCCCCTCCCGGACGGGCATCGGACGGACGCCGGCTACTCCGCCGGGGCGAGTTCGTCCCCGGTGACCCACTTGTGGTTCGTCATGGTCGTGCCGTCCGCCGTGGTGATGTCCACCATGTAGACGGTCCCCTGCAGCGAGGAATCCACCGTGCCCTCCGCCCCCTTCATCCCGGGCATGTGGTCGGCCTCGATCGTGACCGGGGTGCCGTCGGCGAGCGGGGCCGGGCCGGGGTTCTCCAGCTCCTCCTGCACCACCCACCGGTGGTCGGTCACCGGGGCGCCGCCGTCGGTGGGGGTGTAGCTCACCGAGTAGGCGGTGGTGGCGTAGGCACCGGTCACGGTGGCTTCCGCGCCCTGCATCCCGGGCATGTGGTCGGCGGTGACGGTGACCCGGGTGCCGACCGGGTAGGCGGGGTCGGGGGCGTCCGCGATCCCGGCAGGGGCGCCGCCGCCGTCCATCGCATGGTCGTGCATGTCCATGTCGCCCATACCGTCCGTGCTCCCCGGACCGGTCGACGTGGACGGAGCCTCGGCGGCACTGTGAGCCCCGGCGTCCCCGGCGTCCCCGTCAGAATCATCCCCGCAGGCGGCGAGGGTGAGGGCGGGCAGCAGGATCAGGGACGCCAGGACGGGTGTGCGTGAGAACTTCATACCGCCGAGGGTATACCCCCTCGGGGTATGTCGACACCCCGCAGACGCAGTTCCAGGTCAGAACGAGCAGGAGTCCGGCGTCGGATTCCACGGCCCGTTGACGATCGGGCACCAGACGAAGTAGTAGAGCGCCGCGAAACCGAGCGGCCCGCTGAGCGCGACGCTGCCGACGATCGACTGCACGTCCGGCGGCAGGGCGTCGTAGGAGGTCTGGACCGGCTCCGGAAGCCCCTGCGCCGTGGCGGCCGGGGCGGCTGCGGCACCGCCTCCGACGGCGATCAGGGTGGCGGCCGCGGCGGCCGTCACCCGGCCGCGCAGGCGACGGGGCCGGCGACGGTGAACGGGGTGGCCGGGTTCGTGATGCGTCGTGCGAACGATGACTGAAGGTTCGCCGTACATGATGATCCTCTCCTCGGACAGGTGCGGGGCACCGTGCCCCGCTCACCCCACATCATGTCGGCACCGGGCCGGTCCCGGCACCCCCGCGCCGGTGCACCGCTTCCCGCACCGCCCTTGAAAGATACCCCTAGGGGGTATACCGTCGGAACAGTACTGGATGCGGGACCGCCCCCCCGCCCCACCTGACCGAAAGGACGACCACCATGGCCACGAAGAACTACACCGTCACCGGCATGAGCTGCGGACACTGCAAGGCCGCCGTCGAGGAGGAGGTCGGCGCCATCGAGGGCGTCACCGCCGTCGAGGCCACCCCGGCCACCGGAGCCGTCGTCGTCACCGGTGACGGCTTCACCGACGAGCAGGTCGCCGCCGCCGTCGACGAAGCCGGCTACGACCTCGCCAAGTAACACCCGCAGAAAGACTGACCAGCAATGACACAGCAGGCAGCGGTCGCCGCACCGGACCAGTCGGCGACACCGACCCCCGTCGATCTCATCCAGCTCGACCTCGGCGTCACGGGGATGACCTGCACCTCCTGCTCCGCCCGCATCGAGCGCAAGCTCAACCGGATGGACGGGGTGGACGCCACCGTCAACTTCGCCACCGAATCCGCCCAGGTCGGCTACGACCCGGCGAAGACCACCCCGGACGACGTCATCGCGACCGTCCGCAGGACCGGCTACGACGCATTCACGCTCGCCGACCCTGCCGACGCCGCTGACGCCGGTGAGGACGACAGGTCCGACGACCGGGAGGCGGCGTCCGGAACGGCGGCGGCCGCCGGCCAGGCGAAGGTGGACGCCGCCCGGGACGCCGAGGCCGACGACCTGAAGAAGCGCGCGGTCCTCTCCGCGGTGCTCGCGTTCCCCGTCGTGCTGGTCAGCATGATCCCCGCCCTGCAGTTCGACAACTGGCAGTGGGCCGCGCTGACGATGATCTCCCCGGTGTACTTCTGGGGCGGCGCCCCGTTCCACCGCGCCACGCTGGTCAACCTGCGCCACGGCGCGTTCACCATGGACACGCTGGTCTCCCTCGGCACCACCGCCGCCTACCTGTGGAGCCTGTGGGCGCTGTTCCTCGGCAACGCCGGCATGACCGGCATGACGATGGAGATGCACCTGTTCCGCCCGGGTCACGGCAACGGCATGGACGAGATCTACCTCGAGTCCGTCGGCGTGGTCATCGTCTTCCTGCTGCTCGGACGCTGGTTCGAGAACCGGGCGAAGGGACGCTCCTCCGAGGCACTGCGCGCGCTGCTCGACATGGGCGCGAAGGACGCCGCCGTGCTGCGCGACGGTCACGAGGTCCGCGTCCCGGTCGCCCGGGTACAGGTCGGGGACGTGATCATCGTGCGCCCCGGCGAGAAGATCGCCGCCGACGGTGAGGTCACCGACGGTACCTCCGCCGTCGACGAATCCATGCTCACCGGCGAATCCGTGCCGGTCGACGTCACCGTCGGCTCCACCGTCACCGGGGCGACGGTGAACACCTCCGGACGCCTGCTCGTGAAAGTCAGCCGCACCGGGGCGGACACCACCCTGGCGCAGATGGCGGCACTCGTCGCCGACGCCCAGGCCGCCAAGGCCCCGGTCCAGCGGCTCGTCGACCGCATCTCGCAGGTCTTCGTGCCCGCGGTGATGGTCGTCGCCGCCATCACCCTCATCGCGCACCTCGTCAGTGGGGCGGAGGTCTCCGCCGCCTTCACCGCCGCCGTCGCCGTCCTCATCATCGCCTGCCCCTGTGCGCTGGGCCTGGCCACGCCGACCGCGCTGCTGGTCGGTACCGGCCGCGGCGCCCAGCTGGGACTGCTGATCAAGGGGCCGGAGGTGCTGGAGTCCACCCGGCGCGTCGACACGGTCGTCATGGACAAGACCGGCACGGTCACCACCGGCGTCATGGCGGTCACCGGGGTCACCGGAACCGGGGCGGAGGACGCCGACATCCTCCGGCTCGCCGCAGCGGTGGAGGCCGGTTCCGAGCACCCGATCGCGACGGCGATCGTCACCGCCGCTGCGGAGAAGGGCACTGTTCCCGAGGTCACCGACTTCGCCTCCACCGCCGGTCACGGCGTGACCGGTTCGGTCGAGGGGCGCACGGTCGAGGTGGGGCGTCCGGACTCCCCGGACACCCTGCCCGACCCGCTGCGTGAGGCGTTCACCGGTGCGCAGGCCGACGGCGCCACCCCGGTGCTCGTCACCGTCGACGGCGGGCCGGCCGGCGTGGTCACCGTGCGCGACACCGTCAAACCCGATTCCGCGGCGGCCGTCGCCGAATTCCGGGAGCTCGGACTGACCCCGGTACTGCTCACCGGTGACAACGAGGGTGCGGCGGAGGCCGTCGCCGCCGAGGTGGGCATCGATCCCGGCAATGTCATCGCCGGAGTCCGGCCGGAACAGAAAGTCGAGCGGATCAGCGCCCTGCAGGACGCCGGGAAGAATGTCGCGATGGTCGGTGACGGCGTCAATGACGCCGCGGCCCTGGCCAGGGCCGATCTCGGCCTGGCGATGGGTGCCGGCACCGACGTGGCCATCGAGGCCTCGGACATCACCCTGATGAACAACGACCTGCGCTCCGCGGTGGACGCCGTGCGACTGTCCCGCAGGACCCTGCGCACCATCCACGGCAACCTGTTCTGGGCCTTCGCCTACAACGTGGCGCTCATCCCGGTGGCGGCGTTCGGACTGCTCAACCCGATGCTCGCCGGGATCGCGATGGCGTTCTCCTCGGTGTTCGTGGTCTCCAACTCGCTGCGGCTGCGCGGTTTCCGCTCGATCCGGAGCTGAACGCCGCAGTCGTATCCCCCGGCCCCGGTCCCGACCGGGATCCACCGGTCCGCCACCGGAAAGTATTACCACCTCAGGCCGGTAGAACTTTTCGTGACCTGCGGAAATGCCCCGTCGCGGACCGTCGGGGTGGTAACACTTTTCTGCCCGCGGACGCGCTCAGACGGCGAAAGGGTAGTCCGTGTAGCCGTGCGCACCGCCGACGTAGAACGTCGACGGGTCCGGCGTGTTGAGCTCCAGCCCTTCCCGCCACCGGCGCACCAGGTCAGGGTTGGCGATGAGCTCGCGTCCCACCACCGCGGCGTCCGCCCGATCATCCTCGACGATGTGCCGCGCCTCGGCGAGTTCGGTGACATGGCCGAACCCGCTGTTGAGCAGGAACGCGCCGGCGAAGCGGGAGCGCAGGTCCGCCACGAGGTCCCCGTCGATGTCGGCGTGCAGCACCGAGAGGTAGGCGATGCCCGTGCCACCGGTGCCGGCGATCCCGTCGAGCAGCGCACCGTAGGTCGCGAGTACGTCAGCCCGGTCGTCCTCGGTCGCGCCCTGGACCCCGTGTTCCGGGGAGATCCGCAGACCGGTGCGTCCGGCCCCGATCTCGGCGGCGACGGCACGCACCACCTCGACGGTCAGCCGCGCCCGGTTCTCCGGCGACCCGCCGTAACCGTCGGTGCGGTGGTTCGAGGAGGCGGCGGTGAACTCGTGCAGCAGGTAGCCGTTGGCACCGTGGATCTCCACGCCGTCGACCCCGGCGTCGACGGCGCGGCGGGCGGCGGCCACGAACTCGTCGATGATGCGCGGGATCTCGTCGGTGCCCAGCGCACGGGGGACCACGCCGTCGAGCTTGCCCGAGAAACCACGGACCGGGCCACCGGTGCCGATCGCGCTGGGGGCCTCCGGTTCCGCACCGCGCAGCAGGTCAGGGTGGGAGGTGCGGCCGCCGTGCATGACCTGCATGACGAGCGTCCCGCCGGCAGCGTGCACCGCGTCGGCGACACGCGCCCAGCCGGCGGCCTGTGCCTCGTCGGCGATGCCGGCCTGGCCGGGGAAGGCGCGGCTGGAGAACGCCGGGAACGTGCCCTCGGTGACGACGAGCCCGGCCGAGGCACGCTGGCTGTAGTAGTCCACGTGCAGGTCGGAGGGGATGCCGTCCTCCCCGGCGCGCTGCCGGGTCAGCGGTGCCATGATGATGCGGTTGTCGAGGTGCAGGTTTCCGGCGGTGAGCGGAGCGAACAGTGAGGTCATGCCACGGGGAACCGGTGGCGACGGGGCACTATTCCCGGGTGCCCCCGGGGATCAGTCCGTCAGAGAGTTCCCCGGCGGCACATCACCGCAGGTCGACGGTGCGGCCGCCCCGGCGAAGCGGTCGTTGACCCACTGCAGTGCGGTGCCGAACCAGGCGACCGCCCCGATGGTGTGCCCGACCGGGCCCGGCTCGACGTACTGCACCGGCACACCGTCGCCGCAGTACTTCGCGGCCAGGGCGCGGGTGTCGCCGAGCAGCATCACCCCGTCACCGTCGCCGAGGGTAGGGTGCGGCGGAGTCTTCTGCTGCTGCTCCCCACCACCGGCCTGGACGATGAGCTGCGGATAGGACGGGGACGCCGCCAGGCCCATGTTCGTGTCGTCGAGGACCCGACGGATCGCGGGGACGTCGTCGGGGGTCGGGTACTCGGGCCGGAACAGTTCGTCCCACCGCAGGTGCGGGTAGAGGTTCTCGGCGTCCCCGATGGCGATCCCGGCCATGTGGTCGACGACGCCACGCCCGAAATCGGTGAGGTACGGGGTGAGGTCGTCGCCGTAGGCCCGTGCCATCCCGGCGAGCGCCATGCCGACGACCCCGGACCACTTCGGCCCCTCACCGGCGTAGGCGAGGTTGTGCTCGGGGCGGACCATCGTGCCGCCCTGCGCCACCCCGATGACATGTGCAGCGATCTCCGGGGCGTAGTCGGCCGCAGTGATCGCCGCCCAGCCGGCGCCGATGGAACCGCCGGAGTAGCCGGCGAACACGGTCGGGGACGCCTCGTCGACGGCCGCGGCCGGGGTGCGGTGGGTGGCGCGCAGCGCATCGAGGATGATGTGGGCGTACTCCTTGCCGACGGCGAAGATCCCCCGTTCGCCCTGGATGTCCGGCATGACGACGGAGTGGCCGGCCATGAGCGCCGGGGCGACGAAGCCCGCCTCGGCCTTGTCCAGCAGCTCGGTCTGGGTGCCTCGGGCGAGCAGCCGGGAGGGGCCGTCCTCCGGGTTCATCGAGTCATAGAAACTGGCGTACATGACCGTGTCGCCGGTCGGTGCGGCCGGCCCGGTCGGGTGCAGCACGCTGGTGACGGCGACGGTGGGGTCGCCGGTGACGGTCGTGCTGCGGTACTGGATCTGGGTCATCGTGGCGGGGCTCTCCAGGCCGGAGACCCGGGCGTCCACGTCCCGCTGTTTCAGCGGGGTGCCCGGGGCGAGGTCGGCCAGGGTGGCGGCGTCCGGCAGGGCGAAGAAGGAGGCGTCGTCATCGACGACGGGGATCTCCGGGGCCGCTGCGGCCGGGGCAGTGGGGGTCGGCGCCCCGGCGGCGGCGGTCCCGGTGCCCGTCACCACGAGCGCGGGGACCAGCAGAGCTGCGGCGAGTGTCCGCCGCCACGGTGATGTGGTTTTCATAACTGAACATACTAACCGGCGATCGGACAGCGCCGTGTCAATCCGTGCCGGTCCGTTCCCCCGCTCAGTCCGTCAGCGAGTTCCCCGGCGGGACATCAGCGCAGGTGGAGGAGGCGGGAACCCCGGCGAAACGGTCGTTGACCCAGGGCAGCGCGGCACCGAACCACGCGAAGGAGCCCTGGGAGTGGCCGCCGGTGGGCTGCTCGCGGTAGTCGACCGGCGTGCCGTCGGCGCAGTACTGCGCGGCGAGCGCGCGGGTGTCGCCCAGCAGCATCACCCCGTCGCCGTCGCCGAGGGTGGGGTGCGGCGGGGTCTTCTCCGCCTCGCCCCCGCCGGCCTGCACGAGCAGCTGCGGGAACGCCGGGGTGGGACGCAGCCCCATGTTCGTGTCGTCGAGCAGCGACTTCACCTCGGGGATGGACGCCGGCTCCGGGTACTCCGGGCGTACCAGTTCACCCCACCGCAGGTGGTCGTAGCGGTCGGAGGCGTCCCCGATCGCCACCCGGTCGAGCTCGGCGACGACCTGGCGACCGTAGTCGGTGAGGTAGGGCGCCAGGTCCACCCCGTAGGCACGGGTCATGCCGACGATCGCCATGCCGACGACCCCGGACCAGCCGGCACCCTCGGCAGCGTAGAAGAGATTGTGCTCGGGGCGGACCATCGTGCCGCCCTGCGCCACACCGACGATGTCGCGGGCGATGTCCGGGGCGTAGTCCGCGGCGAGGATGGACGCCCAGCCGGCGCCGATGGATCCGCCGGAGTAGCCGAGGAAGGCGGTCGGGGAACCGTCGGCGACCGCGGCGTCCGGGGTACGTCGGGCGGCACGCAGCCCGTCGAGGATGATCCGGCCGTACTCGGGGCCGGCCGCGAAGATCTCCCGTTCACCCTGGATGTCGGGCATCACCACGGTGTGCCCGGCGGCGAGCAGCGGGGCGACGTACGCCATCTCGGTGGTGACCATGGCCCCACCCTCGGTGACCGTGCCGGAGAGGACGCGGGAGGGGCCGTCCTCCGGGCGCATGGAATCGTAGACGCTGCCGTACATGACAGTGTCCCCGGTTCTCGCGACTCCCGGCGGCGGCTGCAGGACACTCGTCACGGCGGCGGTGGGGTTACCGAGGGTGTCGGTGCTGCGGTACTGGATCTGGGTGACGGTCAGCGGGGTGGGGAACGCGTTGACGTGCAGCGGGACCTGCCGCTGTTTCAGCGGGGTACCGGGACTGAGGTCGGTGAGGGTGGCGGGGTCGGGCAGGGCGAAGAAGTCGCCGTCGGAGGCGACCGTCGCGGCCGTCGTGTCGGCCGCCGTTACTGCCGTCGTGTCTGTCATCGTGTCCGCCGCCGCCCCGGCGGTCACCCCGACGAACGCTGTCCCGGCGACGAGCGCGGGAACCAGCACAGCAGCACTGCATACGGACCGGAGGATTCCATGTGTTTTCATGTAGTGAACAGTATGACGGGCACACCTGCCCGGTGGGAACATCCCGACATGCCGAGGAAAAATTCCACCGGCGTCTTCCCCGAAACATCCGCAACCTGCACAGATACGATTGACAGTCCCAGTGCTGACAGTCCCGATCCCTACTGTCAGCTCCCCCATATTTTTCTTTTACTATATGTTTTCACAGGTGCTGTCAGAAACGGCCGCTCCGAAAAACGGCGTCCCGGATCCACCGCGACGCCGTCCCGACCGCACCGACACCGGAACGGTCAGGTGCGGTCAGGACCTGTTAGCGGCGTCCAGCAGCTGCTGGAGCTGGTCGGCTGACACCGCACCGTTCGAGAAACTGACGATCCGGTCCAACGGGATCGAGGCCATCATCCTGGCCATGTCCACCCCGAGCGCCTCACCGGTGGCTCCGCCGTCACCGGCACCGTCACCGCCGGTGAACGCGGCCATCGCCTGACCGAGCGCCTGCGCCACCACCGGATGGGCCATCGCCTCACCGAGACTGGACTGCAGCGTCAGCGGGACCGGGACCTCCTCACCCTCCAGATCGACCTCGACCTCCGCCCGCAGGTCCCGGCTCGACGAGCCGAGATGCACCACGTACCTGCCGGGCTCCAGGACGAACCGGTCCGCGCGGATGTCCCAGTACTCCAGATCCCGACGGTCGAGATGGATCTCCAGGTCCGCGGACTCCCCCGGCGCGAGCGTCACCGACCCGAAGCCCGCGAGAGCGCGCGGAACCCGGACCTGCGCGGAATCCGGCACGGCGACATACGCCTGCACCACTTCCCGGCCAGCCCGCTTCCCGGTGTTCGTCACCGTCAGGCTCACCGTGATGCCGTCACCGTCGTCGTCGGGCTGCGCGAACGACTCCGAGTACGCGAACGTCGTGTACGACAGGCCGTGACCGAACGGAAAGGCGACGCCCAGCTCCCGGGCGTCGTACCACCGGTAGCCGACGAACAGCCCCTCGCCGTAGCGGACATGCCCGTGCTCACCGGGGAAATCCAGGTAGGCGGGATTATCGGCGAGACGGGCCGGCATGGTCTCGCTCAGCTTGCCGGACGGGTTCACCGCGCCGGTGAGGACATCGGCCAGTGCTGCTCCACCGCCCTGCCCCAGCAGGTTGCCGTCCAGGATCGCCGGCGCCGACCGCTTCACCTGGCCGAGTTCCAGCGCGCCACCGTGGGAGAGCACCACGACGACCCGCTCCTGCACCGCCCGCACCGCACGCAGCAGCGACAGCTGCTCGGCCGGCAGCTCGATGGTCGTCCGGTCGAAACCCTCCGATTCCTGGTTCTCCGCCAGGCCGAGGAAGAGCACGGCAATATCGGCATTGGCGGCGTCCTCCACCGCCTCGGCGAGCAGCGCCGCATTCCTGCCCGAGCCGTCGGTGGTGAACCCGGCGGCGTAGGTGACCGGGGCGCCGAGCCGCTCGCGCAGCTGCTCCAGCGGGCTGTCGACCTCGGTGGCGTTGACGTGGGAACTCCCGCCGCCCTGATAGCGGGGTGTTTCCGCGAAGGGGCCGATGACCGCCACCGAGCCGGTCACCCCCGAGTCCGCGATGGGCAGGATGTGGCGGCCGTCGGCCGGATCGTTCTTCAGCAGCACGATCGACTGCGCCGCGGCCTCACGGGCGAGACGGTGGTGGGTCTCCCGCATGTCATCGTCGAAGGACGCCCCCTCCCGCCGCGCCGCCCGGGCGTTCCGCGCCAGTGCGGCGACGCGGTCGGCAGCGGTCGTCACGGCCGCCTCATCGAGCTCCCCCGACCCGACGGCAGCCACGACCTCGGCGTCCGACCCACCGCCGTCGGAGGGCATCTGCAGGTCAAGGCCCGCCCGGACCGCGTCGACCCGGCCGCCGACCGCACCCCAGTCGGAGACCACCGCGCCCCGGAAACCCCACTCGCCGCGCAGGATGTCGGTGAGCAGGTGCCGATTGTGACGGACCGGGACTCCGTTGACGGCATTGTAGGAGCACATCACCGTCGCGGGCTGTGCATCCTCCACCACCTGGCGGAACGCGCGCAGGTAGAGTTCGCGCAGCGGCCGGGGGTCGACATCCGCACTGACGCGCATGCGGTCTTCCTCCTGGTTGTTCAGCGCGAAGTGTTTCAGTGAGGCGCCCACGCCGCCGCTCTGCAGGCCGGACACCCAGGCCGCCCCCAACGTGCCGGCCAGGTGTGGGTCCTCCGAGTAGTACTCGAAGTTGCGGCCGCCCAACGGTGACCGCTTGATGTTGATGCCCGGACCGAGCAGGACCTGCACGTCGGCCGCCTGCGCCTCCTCGGCGAGGGCGGCGCCGACGCGCTCGACGAGTTCCGGGTCCCAGCTCTGCGACAGGCCGGCCGCCGGCGGGAAACACGTGGCGGGGACGCTGCCGGCCAGCCCGAGGTTGTCGGTCGCGCCCGTCTGCAGGCGCACGCCGTGCGGTCCGTCGGTCAGGGTGATCGACGGGACGCCGTCAATGTCCTTCGTGGTCCAGAAGTCCTTCCCCGAGCCGAGAGCGGCACGCGTCTCCAGCGGAAGGTCGGCGGTGGTGGCATCGGGAGCTGTGGTGTCGGGTTTCATGCCCCCTTTCTACCTGCGGACCCCACCCCCGTGCCCGAGGTGGAGCAACGACGCCCCCCGGGGCGGGGCGGACCGTCCCCCCGTCGGCGCCGGGGTCACTCCAGAACACACAGAAGACGCCCCGCGGCATCCTCGGGCGCCCGTCCCCGGTGCCGGCGGCCCGGGGGCATCGATCGTCCGTGAAGTCGAGCACCCGGCACCCGACGACACCCTGTGGCCGGGGTTCCTGCTCGATTTCACGGAACACCCACCGGCACCGGCGGCGGCGGGCTCGGCCTCCGGGTGTGCGTCGGCAGGGCGGAATCTGACCGCCGGGCCACCCCGCCGACACACACCCGGCGGCGCCGACGTCGCTCCAGAGCACACACAGGACGCCGCACGCCACCGATCCCCCGTGAAGTCGAGCACCCGGCACCCCACCACACCCTGTGCCCGGGTTTCGTGCTCGACTTCACTGGACCGCACCACCCGGGGCACCCGGGCATGTGCCCCGCCGGCCGGGACGGCGGGCACCCCACCCACGCACACCACAAAGCGCGCACCCCCGCAGGTCGCCGCACACCGGCAACCACAGGAACACACGCACAAAACAAGGAAGCCCCGCCCCCCACCCCGACCGACACACAGTGTGTCGACCAGGATGAGGAACAGGACCTCCCCGTACAACGTTTAATGCCGGCGGCGACCTACTCTCCCACACCCTCCCGGGTGCAGTACCATCGGCGCAGGTGGGCTTAGCTACCGGGTTCGGAAAGGGACCGGGCGTGACCCCACCGCCAAAACCACCGACAAATCTATCAACGAAACAACCACACACACCCAACACCCACCAACCGGCGGGACTGGTGTGCTGTGCCGTTCCAGACACTGCACAATGGACGCGAAATCTACAAACGCTGCAAGATACGTGCTCACCAACACACCACAAAGCATGTTCAAGTGTAATGTTCGGTCAATTAGTACCGGTCACCTCCACCACTCACATGGCTTCCAGATCCGGCCTATCAACCCCGTCGTCTACAGGGAACCTCACACGAAACCTCATCTCGAAACAGGCTTCCCGCTTAGATGCTTTCAGCGGTTATCCCTCCCGTACGTAGCCAACCAGCAATGCCACGGGCGTGACAACTGGCCCACCAGAGGTACGTCCAACCCGG
>JABVZY010000450.1:0-92791 GCA_020883555.1 Drosophila nannoptera | reverse complement strand
GTCGCCGACCGGCTACCGTCTAGCGGGCACTCACGGTACCGAACTTGCCGGCGACCGGGGCCAGCACCAGCGGCCGGGTCGCGAACAGCGTCCCGACGACCACGAGCAGGCCACAGACGAACCAGATGAAGCCGCCCCAGTTCAGGGAGTCGTTCCCGGCGAACATGTGGTTGAGGTTCTCCCGCATACCGGTGGCGAACACCAGGAACACGTGGATGATCACGAAGATGACGAAGAAGATCATCGTCGGGAAGTGGATCTGGCGGGCGACCGGGGCCGGGTAGAGCTTGTTGAGCTTCTTGGCCTCCTTCGGCCACCACTCACTCATCCGCAGACCGGAGATGATCGCCAGCGGCGCGGCGATGAAGATCACCAGGAAGTACATGATCTGCTGGATGGAGTTGAAGTTCGTCCAGCCGTTCTCGGCGGGCCACTCGAGCGAGGCGTACTGCAGCGCCGCGGAGACCGCGTTCGGGAAGACCTCCCAGCTCGTCGGGATGATCCGGGCCCAGTGGCCGGAGACGAACAGCAGGACGATGAAGATCAGACCGTTGAGCATCCAGAACAGGTCCAGCGAGGTGTGGAGCCACAGGTTGATGCTGATCTTCTTGCCGCCCTTCTTGGGCTGCCAGACGGCCGGCGGCTTCTGCTGCTGCCGGACGCGCAGACCGGACTGCAGGATCAGCGCCATGAAGAAGAAGTTGAGGTAGTGCTGCCACCGCGCCCAGACCGGGAAGCCCTCGGCGGGCTCGTGGGCCGGCGTGTACTCACCCGGGTAGTCCTCGATCCAGCTGGCGATCGGGTCCAGGTGGGTGAACCAGCGGCACACCAGGACGACGACCGCAGCCAGGATGACCAGGCCGACAAGCGCCAGCCCGCCCTTCGTGAGGATCTCGTTGAGCGGGTGTCCGGCGATCTCGACGGGCTCGCGCTTCTTCTTCGGCTTGGCCTTGGTCTTGGTCGCGGCCTTCGCGGTCGCTGCGGCGGCACCGGCACCGGCGGTCGCCGCTGCCGCGGCGGGGGCACCGGGGACGCCCGGAGCGCCAGCGGCAGGCGCACCCGGCGCAGCAGCAGGCGCACCCGGGACGCCGGGAGCGGTCGGAGCGGCAGCGGGAGCACCCGGGACGCCGGGGGCTCCCGGTGTGGCCGGAGCGCCGGGTGCAGCCGGAGCCGAGGGAGCGCCGGCAGCGGGAGCGCCGGGAGCACCCGGGGCCGAGGGAGCACCCGGAGCGGTCGGTGCGCCCGGAGCCGCAGGGGCAGCGGGAGCACCGGCGGCGGGAGCAGCAGGAGCGCCAGGGGCACCAGGGGCAGCCGGTGCGCCGGGAGCTGCGGGGGCAGCCGGGGCCGCAGGAGCGCCGGCGGCAGGTGCAGCAGGTGCGCCGGGAGCCGCAGGAGCACCAGGGGCCGCGGGAGCAGCCGGAGCGCTCGGGGCCGAGGGGGCGGCCGGGGCAGCGGGCGCAGCCGGAGCGGCCGGGGTCACCGGGGCGCTCGGAGCTGCCGGAGCAGCAGGCTCGTTCGCGGGCGCTGCGGGCGCTGCGGGCTCAGCCGGCTGGGCCGGCTCCGCAGCAGGTGCAGCCGGCTGGGCCGGTGCAGCAGGCTGGGACGGGGCCGCAGGGGCACCGGGCGCAGCCGCTGCGGGCGGCGTGATCTTGATCGGCTCCCCGGACTGTCCGGGGCTCTGGGGATCAGCAGACATCGTCTCGTCTCCTACTGTTGTGGCTCGTCACTGGCGCTGGTCAGGTACATAAAACCGTGCGCAGGTTCCCGACGGGGCCGAGTCCTCACACCCGACCACATCTGAAATGATAACTATCCTGGTTATCAGGATAGCGGACCATGCGTCGTTGTCTTGAAAATAGCCGAACACGTGACGTCGGTTGCATTCGGACTCACCTTTGGAGGTAGATCACTACCCTCCCACCCAGTTTCCGCAACCCCCGTCTGCCCCTCGTTCCGACAGCAGCGCCCCGCCCACACCCGCGCCGCAGGAAGACAGGCCCCACCTACGCCGCCCTGCACCGGGCCGACCGACCGCACGGCATCAGCCCGGTCACCGGAACATCTTCGATCATGATGTCGATGGCCGGGATATTGCCGTCCCATGCACAACCAGCCCACGAAAAGGGGTATCGTACTGTGGTCGACCATCAGTGTGTTCTATTTTCTTGCGCCCCGCGTCCGGAGGGCGGCTACAGTGAACGGCATGAACCTCCCCGCTGTCGCCCGGTCCCTCCTTCGCGCCGCCTATGTCTCCTCCAACGGCAGTACCGTCACCGCACTCGTCCCCGCCACGCTCTCCGCGGACGCGGACCTCACCCCGGACGCAGGTCGCCGGGCGGCGGACTGGCTCTGCAGTCATGATCTGCTCCGCGGAGCCCGGTCCTTCGGGGGCGAGCTCCTGCTGACGAGCATCACCGAGGAGGGGGCCCGCATCATCGAGGCCGAGAAGCATGCCGCTTAGCCGTGGTCGCAGAGAAAACCGAGAGCTTCCTTGTGGTGGTCTGGGAGTAGCACCTATTAAGTATAATTTTGTGAACTTTTGGGGGGAACTGGGGCGGCCGGGCCACTAACTCAGGTAGCGTGCGCTGCAGAAACAGGTCGGTCCCTCGCAGAGTACACACCACGGCACGGGGATGTCGGAGGGGTGGAATAGCGCTGGACAACAGGGAAAGGCGGTAGCGGTGAGTGCAGTCAGATACGGCGTGACCGTCCGCGCCCGACGCCTCTGGGACTTCGACAGCCTCGCCGACGGCTGGGCACTGACGCTCGACAACTGCCACACCCTCCGCGTCGGCACCCTGGACGACGCGCCGGCCGCCGTCCGCAACTACCTGGATGCCCGGCAGCCCACCGGCTTCGGCGGTGCCGACCACAGCGCGGTCGAAGTCGTCCTCACCATCGAACCGGAGAGCGGCATCGGCGATCCCACCCCGGCCTACTTCGAGGATCGGCAACCGGTGGATGACGGCACACCGGTCTTCGAGCCGGTCGCCGAGCCGGTCTTCGAACCCGTCATCGAGCCGGTAGTGGAAGCCCCCGCGGAACCGGCGGCCGCCGAGGCGTCCTACGGGGCGCCTGATGCGGCGTCCTACACGGAACCGGGCGGCATGGAGCTGATGCTCATGCTGTTGTCGGCACGGGAGGACGCCCCCGACTTCGCGAGTGCGGCGACGGCCGTGCTCCCCTGGATCTCCGATCTCGCCGGCCACCACCGACCGCAGTGTCTCGCCGACCTGCGGCTGGCGCTGACCACGGCGGCCAACGAGTACAGCTACGGGGACCTGGAATCCGCCGTGACCCGGTGGAAGCCGGGCACCCGCGCCGTCGTGGACGCCACACCGGAACCCGATCCGGTGGATTTCCTCACCGGGTATCCCGCGGCCGCCTACCAGTCCCCGCGACAGCGCGAGGAGGCACACTACGGTGCCGACCTGACCGCTCCCGCCCCCGCCGGGGCTGACCTGTCCGGCGCCGAGCGGCCCGGTTCCCGGCACCGCGCCGGCCGGCACCGGCTGTAGCGGGGGTCTGCCGCCGGGGCCTGCGACAGCGACCGGCCCTGGCCTACCCTGGCCCCATGGCAGACACCACCGACACCATCACCATCCCCGACAGCCCTGTCCGTGCCCTCGACGGCTCCGAGCTCGACCTCGCGTCCTTCGGCGGGCCGCTGCTCATCGTCAACGTCGCCTCGAAATGCGGACTGACCCCGCAGTACACGGCACTCGAGAAACTGCAGCAGACCTACGGCGGACCCGACCACCCGGCCGGCCTCACCGTCATCGGCGTGCCGTGCAACCAGTTCGCCGGCCAGGAGCCCGGCACCGCCGAGGAGATCAGCACGTTCTGCTCCACCACCTACGGCGTCACCTTCCCCCTGTTGGAGAAGACCGAGGTCAACGGGGATCACCGGCACCCGCTCTACCGGGTGCTCACCCAGGTTCCGGACGCCGACGGGGAGGCCGGCGACATCCAGTGGAACTTCGAGAAGTTCCTCGTCGGCTCCGACGGCATGGTGCTGGCCCGCTTCAGGCCGCAGACCACACCGGACGATCCGGCGGTCATCGCGGCGATCGAGGCGGCGGTGTAGGGGGCCGGTTCCGCGTCACAGCAGGGCGGCGATATCTGCCGCCGTCGAGGTCAACCGTTCCGAGATTCCGGTGAGGCGGGGCATGATCCGGTCGGTCGGGCCCGCGACCGACAACGCCCACCGTGCCGGTGAGGCTCCGTCGATCGCACAGGCCACCGCGCTCAGTCCCGCCACGGTCTGTTCGTGGTTGACCGCGACGGCCTGTTCCCGGACCTCGCCGACGTCCGCGAAGACGGTGTCCGGATCGAGCTCCGGATGTTTCCTCAGGTACGCACGGATGTCATGGTCGTCCATCGTGGCGAGGAAGACGCGTCCCGCACTCATCGGGACAAGTGTGTGCCTGATCCCCAGGGGGGTGGAGTAGTGGATGGCCTGGTGCGCCTCGACCATCGACACATAGACGAACGTGTCCCCGACGAGTTCGTTGAGGACGACCGTCTCGTCGATCTCGTCGCGCAGGACCTCCATCGCATGACGGGCACGGTCCGCGACCGGGGGGCGCGTCGCTCCCAACAGCGCCGAGGGCGCCGGACCGATGTGGTACATGCCCTGGTCAGAGCTGAGATAGCCGACTGACAGGAGCCCCTGGACCAGGCCGTGGACGGATGACTTGGGGGCATCCAGTTTCTCGGTCAGTGCGGCGAGGCCGATACCGGACGGCTCGGCCGCCGACACGATCTCGAGGATCGAAGTCACGCGCGTCACGGTCCGGTGTGACGCTCCCTCACGCCCCGCACCCCGGGCCGCTGCGGCACCCGCTGAAGTCGGTCTGTCCATCGGTCAGCCTTTCTCCTGTCCCTACCCGGACTCCGCGCATCCGCATCGCGGACCTCCGGGCAGCACCGCCGGAAAACTTCTTGACACGATACTACCCACCCGAATAGGTTGTATTTGCGAACGATCGTTCCTATATGCGAACGCTGTCGAGCATACGCGACCACGACGTGAGGAGACCGACACCATGAGCTTCGAGCTCACAGAAGACCAGAGGCAGATCCGGGACGGAGCCCGGGAGCTCGCGGATAGCTTCGGCGACGAGTACTGGGCTGAAGTGGACCGGGAGGGACGGTTCCCCTGGGAGTTCTACAACGCCTTCGCCGAAGGCGGCTGGCTCGGCATCGCCATCCCCGAGGAGTACGGCGGCGGCGGACTCGGCATCACGGAAGCTGCCATCCTGCTGGAGCAGGTGGCGGCGTCCGGCGCGGGGATGAACGGCTGCAGCACCATGCACCTGACGATCTTCGGACTCAACACCATCGTCAAGCACGGCAGTGAAGAACTCCGCAGGGAGATCCTCCCCGCCTCGGTCGACGGCTCACTGCACGTCTGTTTCGGCGTCACCGAGCCGGACGCCGGCACCGACACCTCCCGGATCAAGACCTTCGCCCGCAAGGTCGACGGCGGGTACCTCGTCAACGGACGCAAGGTGTGGATCACGAAGGCCGGACAGTCCAGCAAGATGGTGCTGATCGCCCGCACCACCCCGCGCGACCAGGTCAGCAAGCCCACCGAGGGAATGTCGCTGTTCCTCGCGGACATCGACAATGACGCGGTCACGCTCAACCCCATCCCGAAAATGGGGCGCAACGCGGTCAACTCCTACGAAGTCGCCTTCGATGACCTGTTCATCCCCGATTCCGCACGCGTCGGCGAGGAGGGCAAGGGCTTCCGCTACCTGCTCGACGGTCTCAACCCGGAGCGCATCCTGCTCGCCCACGAAGCACTGGGGATCGGCCGGGCGGCCATGGACCACGCCGTGCGGTACGCCGGCGAACGCATCGTCTTCGACCGTCCCATCGGCCAGAACCAGGGGATCGCCTTCCCTCTCGCCGAGTGCCAGACCCGGCTCGACGCCGCCGCACTCATGGCCCGGCAGGCCGCCCACCGCTACGACCAGGGACTGTCCTCCGGCCGGGAAGCGAACATGGCGAAGTGGCTGTGCGCCGACGCCGGCTTCCGCGCCGCCGACCAGGCGATCCAGACACTCGGCGGCATGGGCTATGCGAAGGAGTACCACGTCGAACGCTATTTCCGGGAAGCCCGGATCCTGCGCATCGCACCGGTCAGCCAGGAGATGGTCATGAACTACGTCTCCAACCACGTCCTGGGTCTCCCCAAGTCCTACTAGTCACCAGAAGAAGGAGGGAATGTCATGGACACCCCCACCCCGGAGACTGCCCCGACCGGCAGCCTCGCCGGACTCCGGGTCCTCGACCTGTCCCGGGTCCTGGCAGGCCCGTTGTGCACCCAGATGCTGGCCGACCACGGCGCCGACGTCATCAAGGTCGAACCCCCGGCCGGTGACGAGACCCGGACATGGGGACCGCCGTTCGTCGACGAGACGACCAGCGGCTACTTCTCCGCGCTCAACCGGAACAAGGACAACATCAGCCTGGATCTCACCACCGACGAGGGCCGCGCCGCCCTGGGCGTCCTCATGGCCGAGGCCGATGTCCTCGTCGAGAACTTCAAGGCCGGCACACTGGCCCGCTGGGGATTCTCCGATGACCGCATCGACACCGAATTCCCCCGTCTGATCCACTGCCGGATCACCGGGTACGGCACGGACGGCCCGATGGGCGGTGTACCCGGTTACGATGCCGCCCTCCAGGCCTACTCCGGACTGATGAGCATCAACGGTGAGCCGGACCGGCCACCGCTGCGCATCGGGGTTCCGGTCGTGGACATGGTCACCGGCATGCTCGGATTCTCCGGAATCCTGCTCGCGGTCGTCGAACGTGCCAGGTCGGGCCGGGGTCAGCGTATCGACGCGACACTGCTCGACAGCGCCGTCAGTCTCCTCCATCCGCACTCGTCGTCCTGGTTCGTCGACGGCCGGGAACCGGTCCGCACCGGATCCGCCCATCCGACGATCGCCCCCTACGACGTCTTCGTCGCCGGCGGCCGGCAGATGTTCATCGGTGCCGGGAATGACCGGCAGTTCCGCAGTCTCGTCGAGGAACTCGGCGTCCCGCACCTCGCCGACGACCCCGACTACCTCACCAACAGTGACCGGGTCCTGCACCGTGACCGGCTGCGCGAACTGCTCGAGAAGGAACTCGCGACGTGCGACTTCGAGGAGCTGTCCGCCGCGCTGCTGACACGCGGCATACCGGCGTCCCCGGTCAACTCGATCGGCGAGGCACTCACCAGTCCGCAGGTCCTCGCCCGGGACATGGTGGTCCGTCGGGACGGCTACACCGGCCCCGGCATCCCGGTGAAGCTCAGCCGGACGCCCGGGTCCGTGCGGCACCTCCCCCGTCGCCGCGGGGAGGACACCGGACGGATTCTCCGGGCCGCCGGATGCGGACCGGAACTCATCGCCGCCATTGTCCCGGAGGACGTCGGATGACCTCCACCCCACAGAACACGAAGGAAGAGAACGTGACGGAAACCGTGACCCAACGGGGCCTCTGGTTCGATGAACTGCAGACCGGTGTGACCTACCGGCATGCGCCGGGCCGCACGCTGACCCAGGCGGACAACACACTGTTCAGCACCATGACGATGAACCCGCAGTCCCTGCACCTGGACGCCGCGCTGAGTGCGCGGTCCGAGTTCGGGAAACCGCTCGTCAACAGCCTCCTGACCATGTCCGTCCTGGTGGGTCTGTCCGTCGGGCACCTGACACAGGGCACGATCGTCGCGAACCTCGGGTTCACGGAGACCTCGTTCCCGGCCCCCGTCTTCGACGGCGACACCGTCTACGGATCCACCGAGGTCATCGACAAGCGACTGTCCCGCAGCCGCCCGAACCAGGGCATCGTCACATTCCGGCACACGGCGACGAACCAGCACGGGACCGTCGTCGCCGTGGTCACCAGGAGCACCCTGATGTACCTCGCCCCGGTCGACGACGGCGCCGAGGCAGGTGACCGGTGACCCCGACACCAGCTCCGGCACCGGCGGACACGCCGCACCTGCCCGGCCCCGCCTGGCTGTTCTGCCCGGCCGACCGACCTGACCGTTTCACCAAGGCTCTCGACCGTGCCGACCTGGTCATCCTCGACCTCGAGGACGCCGTCGCCGCGGACCGCAAGGACCTCGCCCGTCGGGCGGTCCTCGACACCCCGCTCGACCCGGCGCGCGTCATGGTCCGGGTGAACCCGGTGGATTCACCGGAGCATGCCGCCGACCTGGCCGCCGTCGCCGACGCCGGCTACCGGACCGTCATGGTCCCGAAGGTCGGCGCCGCCCGGGACCTGGATCATCTGGACGGTCTCACCGTCGTCGCTCTCGTCGAGACGGCGTCCGGCGTGTTCCACGCGCTGGAGATCGCCCGGCACCCGGCCGTCACCGCAGTGATGTGGGGTGCCGAGGATCTCGTGGCGTCCCTCGGCGGGAAATCCAGCCGGGGTGCGGACGGCGGGTACCGGGACGTGTGCCGGCAGGCACGCTCCACGGTGCTGCTGGCCTGTGGTGCCGCGGGTGTCGATGCCGTGGATTCCGTCTACCTGGACGTCACCCGGCCCGAGGGGCCCGCCGACGAGGCAGCGGATGCCGCGGCCAGCGGATTCGCGTACAAGGCCTGTATCCATCCCGGGCATGTCGCCGCAGTCCGGGCCGCCTTCACCCCCACCACCGCGGAAGTGGACCGGGCACGACGGGTCCTCGCGGCCGCCCGGTCCACCGGGGTGACCACCGTGGACGGACAGATGGTGGACGCCCCCCTGATCCGTCAGGCAGAACGGGTCATCACCGTTGCCGGGTCATAGCACCCGCTTCTTTTTCCGATTCTTTTTCACTTCTAAAAGGAATTCTTCCCACGACACTGAGACGAGGATCTTCAATGTCTTTACCGAGAAAACGCCGTAGTGCGCGCCGACCGGGCACCACCCCGGTCGCTGCAGTCGGCGCGGTCCTCACCGCCGCGCTCGCCCTGACCGTGACGTCCTGTTCCCCCGCCGACCGGACCGGCGACGCCGACCATCCGCTGCAGATGGCCGACGGCTGGTCACTGACGCACCCGTTCGGTGTCGGCGGCACCACCCCGTTCCTGGACGCCCTCAAGGAGTCCGGCGTCGACGTCGACTACTTCTCGTCCGGGCAGATGGGCAAGCCCCAGGACCTGCCCTACATGCTCCGCAACAACACCGTAGACATCAGCATCGCCGCCCCGTCCTACAACAGCTCGGCATTCCCGCTGTCCAGCGTCGGTGACCTGCCGGGATTCGGTGGCGACGCCTGCACCATCGGCTACGCCATGACCGAACTCGGACAACCCGGCAACATCCTCTACGACGAGGAACTGCGGGACATGCACTTCCGCCCGCTGTGGACGTCCACCATGACCTCCTACGAGGTCATGACGGCGAACCGGACGGTGACGAAGCCGTCGGACGCCGCCGGGACCATCCTGCGTTCCCCGGGCGGATCACTCGACCGCGTCGTCAAGCATCTGGACGCCGCCGGTGTGTCCATGCCCACCGACGACTTCTACGAGGCGATCTCCCGCGCCACCGTGGAGGGCACCGTCACCAGTCCGCTCAGCGTGACCCCCTACGGACTCCAGGACGTCCTCACCGATTCCACGGTCGGCGCCGAACTCGGCTCGATCTCTGTCTACTACGGCATCAACACCGATACCTGGGACCGGCTCTCCCCGTCGCAGCAGGATGCCGTCACCCGGGCCGCCGGCATCGCGCAACAGTCCGTCTGCACCAAGTTGAACGACGAGAAGGACGCCGCCTACCAGACCATGGCCGACGACGGCGTCACCCTCCACGATGTCTCCGGGGACCGGGACACCTGGCGCAGGGTCACCGACCCCGTCCAGGACGAATGGGTGGATACCGCGGAAAAAGCCGGCCTCCCGGCGCGGCAGACACTCGAGGATTTCAAGGCTGCCATGGAACGCAACAGCCACCGGAGCACCGACCGGCCCGCCGGCTCGCCGGGGCCGACCACCTCCAGGAAGGAGTGACCCGTGCCGCACCCCAGTACCATCGTCCATCTTGACGATCTCGGCCACGCCGAACCCACCCCCTTCGGTTTCCGCACCGAGGACAGTCCCCGGCTCGACCGCTTCCAGAACACCGTCTCCGGTGTCTGCGGCTGGATCGCCGGCATCGCCGTCATCGTCCTCGGGATCCTCACCTGTGCCGAAGTGTTCATGCGCGCGGCCTTCCACAGCCCGCTCGGCTGGAACGTCTCCGTCACCGAGAAATACCTCATCCCGGTCATCGCCTTCTTCGGACTGGTGACCGCCTACCGCACCGGCTCGCACATCGCGGTCACCTCTCTCTTCGCGAAGTTCCCGCCCCGGGTCCGGAAGGTGGCCCTGCTGGTCATCCACCTCATCGTCCTGGTGGTCCTTGTCGTGGCACTGATCGCCGGCTGGAACATCATGATGGTCGCCTACGACCTCGGACAGGAGATCCTGCCGGGCCTCGCCGACGTCACCACGCCGGACTGGACATTCCGCGCCATCATGCCGGTGTCCGCCGCCCTCGGCATCGTCATCGTCGGCATCGACGTCTACCGCGAGCTGACCTCCCCGTGGGACCACCCCTACACCGACTACGACCCCGGCGAGGAAGGCTGACCCATGCTTGCTGTCATCATTGCCCTACTGCTCATCGCCCTGATCCTGCTCCGGGTCCCCGTCAGCTTCGCCATCTTCGGCAGCGGTCTGCTCGGCCTGCTGTTCCTCGGCGGACCCGGCCTCGCCGTCAACGTCATGGAGACGGCACCGTTTGCCGCGGTCCGGTCCAATTCACTGTCCGCCATCCCGCTGTTCATCCTGATGGCGCAGCTGATCCTCATGTCGGGACTGCTCGACTCACTCTTCGATGCCGCACGCAGTCTCGTCGGCCGGGTGACCGGCGGTACCGCCGTCGCCTCCGTCGGCGCCGGCGCCGCGTTCGCCGCCATCTCCGGGTCATCGACGGCCTCCGCCGCCACCCTCGCCAAGACATCGACGAAGCGGATGCTCGAGGAGGGGTACCGCAAGGAGACCGCGACCGGCCTGGTCGCGGTGGTCGGGACCCTGGCGGCCATGGTGCCGCCGAGCATCATCCTCGTCTTCTACGCCATCACGGCCGAAGCCCAGGTCGGCAAGATGCTCATCGCCGGTTTCTTCCCCGGGATCATCATCGCGATCGGCATCGTCATCACGATGTACCTCGGATTCCTGCGGGACCGTACCGCGGCGCCCCGTGGCGAGCGGTCCCCCTGGCGGACGAAGGTCCGGTACTTCGCCCAGGCGTCCCCGCTACTCATCATCTTCGTCATCGTCATCGGGACGATCTTCACCGGTATCGCCAGTCCGACCGAGTCCGCCGCCATCGGCGTTCTCGGCGCCCTGATCCTCGTCATCGCCCGCCGACGCTGGAACGCCCACGAATTCGGTGAAGCGGTCCTCGACACAGTGAAGACCTCGGCGATGATCTTCGCGATCATGATGTCCGCCCAGGTGCTGGGGGTCTTCCTCACCGAGACCCAGGTGACGACGAAGATGGTCAACGCCATTGCCGACTCCGGCTGGAACTCGGTCGTCATCATGCTGCTCATCGGGCTGGTCTACCTCGTCCTCGGATTCTTCATGGACCAGATCGCGATCATCGCGCTCACCGTCCCGATCACCCTGCCGATCGTCGAGGGGCTGGGGTACGACCCGATCTGGTTCGGCGTCTTCGTCGTGCTCCTCGCGGAGACCGGGATGGTGACCCCGCCGATGGGCATCAACGTCTTCGTCGTCTCGAAGGCCGTACGGGTCAACCCGCTGATCGTGTTCAAGGGAGCCGCCCCATACGTGGTCATGACGGTGATCCTCGCCGTCATCTTCCTGCTCTGGCCGGACATCGTCATGTGGGTACCGAACCTGCAGGAATAGCAGCTCCGTCCCCCACCACTCACGCCACAGCGGGCCGCTGCGACGTCCCGGGGCTCCCGGGGTTCCCGGGGCGCCGGAGCCGCTGCGTCCGGTCGACCTCCAGCCGGCTCCGCAGCTCCTCCTCGAGCGCGGTGAAGTAGCCGTTGCAGTCCGTGATCTCCCCCTCGAGCGCCGTCAGGTTCTCCGGGGAGGCGTCGTGCTCGGCGACCAGGGCCGCGTCCCGCGCCCGGTCGAGGTGCAGGGCGACGCCGGCGACGTGCCGCAGGACCTCCTCGTTGTCACCGCTGGACGCCAGGAAGTCGGTCCATCGGCTCAGCACGTCGGAGAGCAGGGCGCGTTCCTCCAGGATCCGCTCCCGCAGTGCGACGAGCTGGGGGTGCAGGGCCCCGGCGCGGTCGATGCCCGGCAGGGCGCGGGCGACGATGTGGCCCCGGGAGATCTCACTGCGGTCGTCATCGGCGATGGCGTGGAGGAATTCGGTGAGCGCCAGCCGGTTCACCGGATCCCACCGACGCGCCGTCGACCGGGCGATGACCCTGTCGAGGACGAGGACGGTGAGCAGGAAGGTCACGAGTCCGGCGGCGAGGCCGGAGAGGATCACCACCTCCTGCCAGACGGCGGTGGTGACGTCGATCCAGAGGATGAGGACGATGAGGGCCAGCGCACCGGCGACGGCCGCCACGCGCAGGAACCGGGCCCCTGACCTCGGCACAGCCATTTTTCCATTCCCTCTGTTTTTGCAGAACAAATGATGTCGTCACAATCGACCATAGCCGGGTTCCCGGGGAAGTCAACCGCCCGTCACCGGGGTCGCGTTCTCCAGCACCAGTGCCGCCGCCAGCGCCACATCCTCCCGGCCCGGCGCGGCCACCACCTGCACGGACAACGGCAGTCCGGTCTCCACGTCGACCGCCACCGGGACGGAGACGGCGGGGCAGCCGGTCAGGGTGACCGCGCGGCAGTGGAACATGAGCTCCCACCCACTGAGCGTCCGCCCGCCGACGGTCATGGTGGCGTCCTCCCCGCAGGCGGGTCCCGGGGCGACCGGGAGGATGACCAGGTCCGCACTGTCGAAGACCTGCAGGGCGGCGTCCCTCGCCCGCAGTGCCGTCGCCCGTGCCGCGGCGGCGTCGGCGTCCGGTTGCGTGGTGACGGCGTCCCGGGTGGACGCGGCGAGCAGGGCCTCCCGGCCACGGACGGCCGCCCGGTGGTCGGACAGCGGTTCGGCGTCCCGCCAGGCGTTGTAGGCCCCGACCAGCCCGGTGAACACCGACGGATCCTCGGTCACCTCGTCCCCGGCGGCGGCGAGTGCGCCCGCCGCGGCCCGGACCGCGTCCGCCGTCCCGCGGGAGACCGCCTGGATCTGCTCCCCGGTGCTCCACCGGACCCGGAGCGGCCTGTCCGGCACGACCGCCGACCCGGCGGGCTGCCCCGACATCACCCGCCACGCCGTGGCGAGGTCGCGCACGGTCCGCGCCATGGGCCCGATGACCTGCAGCAGCCCCTGGCAGGAGTCCGCGGGTACGACCTCCTCCCCGGCCGTCAGTCCCATGGCCCCGCCGGCGCCGGGTACCTGGCCGTCAGTCGGCACCGTCGGCACCGTAGGCTCAGTCCGCGCCGTCTCAACTGCCCGGTCCACCGGAGCGGTCGGACGCAGCCCCACGATGCCGGTGCACTGCGCCGGCCACCGGATCGAACCACCGAAGTCGGTGCCGGCGCCGAGTGCGGACAGGCCGGCGGCCAGTGAGGCCGCCTCCCCGCCGCTGGAGCCGCCGGGCGTGCGGTCCGGTGACAGGCCCAGCGCCGTGGACAGGGGGTTGCGGGTGGTGCCGCCTTCCGGACTGTTGCAGGTCACGCCGAAGGCGAACTCGGGGCAGTTGGTCTTGCCGATGACGACGGCTCCGGCGTCGACGAGCCGCTGTACGGCGGTGGCCGTCACCGCGGCGGTCTCCCCGTGGAAGGCCCGCGAGGCCGCAGTGAGCGGCAGGCCGGCGACGGCGATGACGTCCTTCACGCTGACCGGCACGCCCGCCAGGGGGCCGACGTCATGGCCTGCGGCGATGCGCCGGTCCAGGTGGTCGGCGCGGTCCAGTGCCGCCTCGAACCCGGTGGACAGGAACGCGTTGACGTCCGTGGACACGGCGTGGCGGCGGCGGACGGACTCGATGACGGCACGCGCGGTGAATCGGCGGGACCGGACGCCGTCGGCGATCTCCCCGGCGCTGAGCCGGCACAGGTCACCGGCCCCGGAGGATTCCTCCAGGTAGGAGCGTTCCCCGTGCTGGTCGAATTCCCGGAGCGCTGTGGCGGCGTCCGCCGTCCCGATCGCGGTGAGCAGGTCGACGTGCCGCCGGTAGCCGTGCGTGAGATCGCCGTGTTCGGCGGCCTCCTTCTCCAGGTTCCAGGCCATCCACAGCTGCATCTGCACCATGAGCTGGCGGTAGATGCCGCTGAGCCGGGCGCTGCCCGCGGCGTCCACCACGGCGGTGTGGAAACCGACGTTGGTCCGGGTGAAGGCCACCGGGTCGACACGCCCCGCCGCCTTCTCCATCCTGGTCAGCCAGGTCCGGGCGGGTTCGAGGAGCCGGGCCATGGTGCGGGGGGAGCCTGCGGCGGTGTGCAGCAGCCGGTCGAGGGCGTGCTTCTCCAGTGCGTGGCGCAGGTCGTAGATCTCGGCCATGTCCTGCCGGGACATCTCCACGACCCGGTAGCCGCGGCGCGGGAGATGGGTGAGCAGCCCGCGCGATTCCAGCACGCGCAGCGCTTCACGCAACGGGGGCCGGCTCATCCCGAGAGCCTCGGAGACCCGGGGTTCGCTGACCCGGTCGCCCGGCCGGAGTTCTCCTCCGAGGATCTGCTCCGTGATCTTCTCCGCGGCGATCTCCACAAGGCTCTGGTGTTCACTCATGTCGACCAGTAAATCACGGATCCGGGACGTTTTACACGATAGAAACCCGAGGTCACAGAACTGCAAAATGACTTCTGTAGACATTTCTCTCATGAGTACCGAACACCTGCTGCCGCTCGTCGAGATGGTCGTCTGCCCCATGACCTCGCCGACGGACACGACCGCCCTCGAGACCGCCGTCGCCGGATCCGACTTCGCGCCGGCGGACATCATCGCCCTCGTCGCCAAGTCCGAGGGGCACGGACTGCCCAACGACTACGGACGGGTGCTGTGCGAACAGACCCTGAAGTCGACCCTCGCCGACCTCCGCGGCACCGACGTCGACGAGGTCACCGCGACCACCTCGGTGATCGTCTCCGGCGGGACGCCCGGCGTCCTCAGCCCGCACGTCACCGTCATCGCCCAGCGGTGGGTGGAACCCGGCGGCCGGACGACCCCCGACGGTGCCGGTCTGGTCCTCGGCCGCGCCACCACCGTGCCCATCCACCCCGAGGACGTCGGACGCCGCGCGCAGGTCGACAAGGTGGCCGACAGCGTCCACGCGGCGATGGCCGACGCGGGCGTCACCGACCCGGCCGACATCCACCTGGTCATGGTGAAGGGGCCGGCGCTCACACCCCGCACCATCGACGCGGCCCTCGCCGCGGGGAAGACGGTGGTGACCACCGATCCGGGCATCGGCCCGAAGGGGTCGATGTGTTTCTCCAACGACGCCTCCGCCCTCGGCGTCGCCGTCGCGCTCGGGGAGGTGCCGGACGCCGCCGTCACCGACGACGTCATCAGGAAGGACTGGGACCTCTACAGTTCCGTCGCCGCCACCTCTGCCGGCGGGGAGAAGAAGGAGGGTGAGGTCCTGCTGTTCGCCAACCGGGCCGATGCCCTCTCCCCGCTGCGCATCGGTCACAGTCTCACCCTCGACCTGCTGGACACCGACGGCGTCCGGCGCGCGCTCGAGGACGCCGGCCTGGTCGTCGGCGCCCAGGCCACCGCGGAGGAACGCGACCGCATCGCCCAGGTCTTCGCCAAGGTGTGCATCCCCGCCGCCAACGAGCTGCGCGGCGCCCCGGTCGTCCTCAACGCCGACCACGAGGCCCACCACGTGGCCAAGGCCGTCGGTGCGGCGATCGTCGGCTCGGTCACCGGGAAGACCACCGCCTTCGTCTCCGGCGGCGAGAAGAACTCCCACATGGGGCCGCCCGGCGCCAACCCGGTCGCCGCCGTGGTGCGACGGTAGCGGGACCGGGTGCCGTCATGAAGGTCGACTGGTTCATCGTCTCGCTGCTCGCCGTCCTCGCCGCCGGGCTGCTCGTGCCCGTCAGCGGGACCGGCAGCGACATCGTCTCCTGGCTGTCGACCGCCGCCGTCGTCGTCCTCTTCCTGCTCAACGGCCTGCGCATGTCCCCGGCCGACGTGTGGGGCGGCCTGCGCAACTGGAAGGTCCAGGGCCTGATCCTCCTCACCGGCTACATCGTGTTCCCCGCGCTGGTGCTGGGGGTCACCACCCTGGCCCACGGCGCCCTGGACCCGGATCTCGCGGCCGGGCTCGTGTTCCTCAGCACGCTGCCCACGACCGTGCAGACCTGCGTGATCTACACGGTGGAGGCCGGCGGCAACGGTGCGGCGGCGCTCACCGCGGCCACGGTCTCGAACCTGCTGGCCCTCGTCCTGTCCCCGCTGCTGGTCCTGCTGCTGCTCGGCTCGCACGTCTCCCTGGGGACCGGCACCGTGACGCGGATCCTGGTGCAGATCCTGCTGCCCTTCGCCGTCGGGCAGGTGCTGCGCCCGTGGCTCGGACGGTGGGCGGGACGCCACGCCGCGAAGCTGAAGTACGTCGACCGCACGTCGATCCTCACCATCGTCTATTCCGCGGTGAGCGCCGCGACCGTCGCCGGCGTGTGGGGGACGGTCAGCCCGGCGGCACTCCTGCTGGTCCTTGCCCTCGTCGCCCTCATCCTCGCGGTGGTCAGCGTCCTGACCGTCGCGGCGTCCCGCACGACGGGCCTGCCGGGCCCCGACCGGACGACGGTGCTGTTCTGCGGCAGCCAGAAGTCGCTGACCACCGGCCTGCCGATCGCCGGTGCACTCTTCCCCACCGGCGGGCTGGTCATCGTCCCCCTGATGATCTACCACGTCGTGCAGCTCATCGCCGGTGCGGTGACCGTCCGCCGCATCGCCGCCACCTGACAGACCACCTGACACACACGGAGAACACCATGACAACCCCTGAATCCTCCCCGTTGCACACCACCGCCGACGGCATGCCCGTCCCCGGCGGCGAGCTCCTGCCCGACGGCGTGGAGCGCCTCGCCGCCCTCGCCCGGCGCGTCCGGACCGACATCGAGGTGACGTCGCACCACGGTCCGTGGGTGCCCCGTGACCCCGGAGACGGCACCGGATCTGAGCTCTGGAACGTCGTCGTCATCGGCGGCGGCCAGGCCGGACTCGGCGCCGCCTTCGCCCTGTCCCGGGAGGCCGTCGACCGCGTCCTCGTCGTCGACGACTCGTCGGACGCCGGGATCGGCTGCTGGAACCGCTACGCCCGCATGCACACCCTGCGCAGTCCGAAGTGGCTGAAGGGCATCGAACTCGACGTGCCGAGTCTCCACGTCCGCCAGTGGTTCGAGGCGGCCTACGGCGCGCCCGCGTGGGACGCCGTGGACTTCATCCCCCGCCTCGACTGGCACGACTACCTGCGCTGGTACCGCTGGGTCACCGGCGTGCGGGTGCGCGACCGTACCACCGTCACCACCGTGATCCCGCCGGAGGAGCCCGGCGGACCGTTCACCCTCGAGATGACGACCGACGGCACCACGGGAACCCTCCGGGCCCGGCGTGTGGTCTTCGCCCTCGGCCTCAACGGTGCCGGCGGTCCCCGCGTCCCTGCCGTCATCACCGACAACCTGCCCCGTGACCGCTGGTTCCACACCGAGGAGGAGGTCGACTTCACGCAGCTGGCCGGACAGCGCATCGCCGTGCTCGGCGGCGGCTCCTCCGGTTTCGACAACGCCGCCCTGGCCCTGGAGAACGGCGCCGCCTCCGCCACCGTGTTCATGCGGCGCCCCGGGATCCCGGTGCACAACTCGCTGCGCTGGATGGAGTTCCCGGGGATGCAGGAACACTTCTACGACCTCACCGACGAGCAGAAGTGGGAGTTCTCCCTGTTCAACGGCGGTCTGCCGCAACCGCCGACGCAGCACACCCTGTGGCGGTGCTTCGGCCTCGACGGGTTCTCCCTCCAGCTCGGCCAGGGGTGGGACGCCGCCGCTGTCGTCGACGACCCGGCCGCCCCCGGCGGAGCCGAGATCGAGATCACCACCACCGTCGACGGACAGCCCCGCGTCCGGCGGTTCGACCGCGTCATCGCCGCGACCGGGTACACGACAGATCTGCGGCGGCGTCCGGAACTGGGGCGCGTGGTGGACGCCGTCGCGCTGTGGCAGGACCGGTTCGCCCCCGCCGCCGGGCATCCGCTCGGCGCCTCCCCCTACCTCGGGCCCGGTTTCGGGTTCACCCCGAAGGACGCCGCGGACGGGCCGTGGGTGCGCCGGCTGTACCACTTCTCCACCGGGGCGAAAGCCTCGATGGGGTTGGCCGGCCACCAGCTCTCCGGCATCTACGCCGGGGTGAAGCGCCTGGCCTGGGGCATCAGCACCGACATCACCCGGGAGTACTGGCCGCGGCTGATGACCGACTTCCGGGCCTTCGAGGACCGGGAGGTCGAGCACATCGGCCCCCACCACCCGGGGGACGGATGGTTCCCCGACCGTTCCTCCTACGCCACCGACATGGCCCGGTAACAACCAACTGACCTTTCAGGAGAAAGACCATGAGCACCACAGCCCCACAGGAAACCACCACCGACACCGGCACCGTCGGGCCTGACGGCTCGGAGGTCGACAAGTCCCTCGGCTGGAAGCTGAACTCCATGTTCGGCATCCAGCACATCCTCATCATGTACGTCGGCTGTGTCGCCGTCCCGCTCGCGTTCGGCGCGGCGATGAAACTCGACCAGCACACCGTCGCCATGCTCATCAACGCCGACCTCTTCGTCGCAGGCATCATCACGCTGCTGCAGAGCATCGGCTTCGGGAAGATCGCCGGGGCACGGCTGCCCATCATCGGCGGCGCGACCTTCGTCCAGGTCGCCACCATGATCTCCATCGGACAGCAGTACGGGCTGCCCGCCGTCTACGGCTCCATGCTCGCCGGCGGCGCCATCGGCATGCTGCTGGCCTGGCCCTTCAGCCGCATCCTCAAGTTCTTCCCGCCCATGGTCACCGGGTCGGTCCTGCTGGTGCTGGGTGTCTCCCTGGTCAGTGTGGCGACCGAACTGGTCACCGGCAAGAAGACCGGTGCCGACGGCTCGGCGAACCCCGACTTCGGCCAGCCCCGCAACATCGCCGTCGCGGCCGTGGTCGTCATCCTCGCCATCGTCATCAGCGCCCTCGGGAAAGGCCTGCTCAGCAAGGCCGCCCTGTTCATCGCCATGATCCTCGGCGTGCTGCTGTGCATCCCGCTCGGCATGGTCGACTTCAGCAACGTGGCCGACGAGAAGATCTTCGGCATGATCACCCCCTTCCACTTCGGTGCCCCCGAGTTCCCGCCGATGGGCGTGATCTCCATGGCGATCATCATGGCCGTCATCTTCGCCGAGACGATCGCCAGTCTCTCCGCGCTCAGTGAGATCACCGGCAAGCAGCTGTCCAAGGGCGACGTCGCCCGCGGTCTGGCGGTCGACGGCTTCTCCGGCGTCCTGGGTGGGGTGATGAACGGCTTCATGGACACCGTCTTCAACCAGAACGTCGGCGCCGTGAAGACCACCCGTGTCTACTCCCGGTACGCCACCGGCACCGCCGGCATCTTCCTCATCATCCTCGGGCTCATGCCCGTCACCGGCGCCGTCATCGCCGCCCTGCCGGACCCGGTCGTCGGCGGAGTGGGGATGGTGCTGTTCGGGTCCATCGCCGTGGTCGGGGTGGGGACGCTGAAGAAGGTCTCCACCGGGGACACCATCAACTCCTCCATCATGGCGCTGGCCATCGGACTGGGGCTGATGAACAAATTCGCCCCGGGAATGTGGGACTCCTTCCCCGAATGGACCCACAGCGTGCTCAGCGACGGCGTGGTCCTCACCGCGGTCTCGGCGCTGGTCCTCAACCTGATCTTCAACCACACCTCCATCGCCGACCGGGCGAGGAGGAACCGGCGGGAGGAGAAGCCGGTGCAGTACTCGGCGTTTCTGTAGGGGTCCCGTGGCGGCGTGGCCGGATGCGCACGCCCTCCCTACTGCTCCTGCAGCCCCAGGTACCGCACGGCGGTGAGCGCGTACACCTTGGCGGCGAGGATCACCTGGTCAGCGCGGCAGCGCTCGTCGTAGCCGTGGATCGTGGCGAGTTCCGCGGGACCGTACTGGAGCACGGGGATCCCGTGCTGACGGAAGCACCGGGCGTCCGAGGACGCCCACTGCAGCACACCCATCGCCTCCGGATCGGCGATGTCCTGCAGCACCTCGACGAGGGAGCTGACGATCGGGTCGGACGGCAGGGTCCAGTTCGGGTCGCTCTTGAATCCGACGTTCTCCACCGTGGCGGGGATGCCTTCTTCCTCGAGAATCTCCGTGACGCGGCGGTTGACCTCGTCACGGGTGAGCCCGACCGGGATCCGGGTGTCGATGTCGACCTCGGCGTGGTCGGCGACGACGTTGACGCCGGTGCCGCCGGACATGGTCCCGATGTTGATCGTGACGTGCTCGAAGACGCGGCTGATGCCGGGCTCGTAGCCTTCACGCTCTTCGGCGTAGATCTTGGAGTCCTCGATGAGCTGCCGGAGTTCCGGGTCGTCGACGACGGGGGTCATGTCCCAGAGCTTCTGGAGTGCCAGCACCGCCCTGGCAGCCAGCAGGTTCGCGTTCGTGCCGTGCAGCGGCTGCAGGCTGCCGTGGCCGGGCACACCGTCGAAGGTCAGGTGCAGTCGGTTGCAGCCCTTCTGTCCGATGGTGGGGAAGGCCCGTTCTGACGGCTCACCGATGACGGCACCGGTGACGCCCTCGAGGTGCCCCTGGTCGAGGACGGTGGGGGTTCCGCAGGGACCGCCGCCCTCTTCGTCGCACACACCGGCGAAGGTGACCTTGCCCCGGAACGGTACCTGCAGGTCCTTGAGGACGACCATGGCGAACATGATGCCGGCGAGGCCCGCCTTCATGTCGCTCGCCCCGCGTCCGCGCAGCCAACCGTCGACGACATCGCCGGCGAAGGGCGGGAAGGTCCACCGGTCGTGGTTGCCCACCGGGACGACGTCGTAGTGCCCCGACAGCGCCAGGTGGCGTTCGCCGGCCGCCGCGCCGGCGAGGTGCGCCACGGCGTTCAGCCGGCCGTCGCCTTCGTCGAAGAGTTCGCAGTCGATGCCGCGGTCGCGGAGCCAGCCCGCGGTGAAGTTCGCGACCTCGGTGCAGTCGCCGTCGGGGTTTTCGCTGGGGATCCTGATGAGGTCGCCGGCGAGCTGGAGGAGTTCATCGGAGCGGCGGTCCATTTCATCGGTGATCCGCTGTTCCCAGGCTTGCTGTGCCATGTCAGACATGTCCTTTCAATCGGTGTTCTCGGTGTGCTCGGTGTGCTCGGTACTGTCGCTGCCGCCGGCGGAGCCGGTGGCTGGTGGGCCGTGTCAGGCCAGGAGGTCGGAAACGTCCCCGGAGACCTCTGTCGGGCGGGTGCCCCGGCGGAACAGCAGCGCGGGACCGGGGGCTGCCGTGTTGACGGCCTGTCCTCCTATGGACGCGGTCTGGCCGGAACCGGAGAACGTGACCCGCAGGTGGGTTCCTTCGCGGAGCCCGAGCACAGGCACGTCGTTCTCCTCGTGGAACTGTTCGATCCGTTCGGCACGGGTCTCCCCGTTGTGGCCGGACGCGGGGTCCGGGTCCACGTAGTGCGGATTGATCTGGAACGGGACCAGCCCCAGCGTCCGGAAGCTCGGGGGTTCGACGATGGGCATGTCGTTGGTCGTCTTGAGCGTCGGCGCCGCGATGTTCGTCCCGGCGCTGGCCCCCATGTACCGGACGCCGCCCGCCACCGCGGTCCGCAGGGGCTCGATGAGTTCAGCACGGTACAGGGCGTCGACGAGTCGGAAGGTGTTCCCGCCGCCGGTGAAGACGGCGTCCGACTGCTCCAGGACGGTCAGCGGGTTCCCCTCGTGCAGGCCGGTGACCCGGATCCCGCGGGGCTCCATGACCGCGCGGACCCGTTCGGTGTAGTCGTCATGCTGTGCGAGAGCGAACGGCACGAACGCCAGATTCCGTACGTCGGCGAGGAATTCGTCGAGCTCCGCGCCGGCATGCCCCAGGAAGGAGCCTCCCTTGTTGGTGGAGTTGGACAGCAGAAGCAGTTCCATCGGTTACTCTCCTTCTTCCTTCGTCCGGAGGGGGACTCCTCCGGGATTCTGACCGGTCAACGACCGTTCGAGTTGGCTGCTGGCGCTCCGCAGCGCCGGGAGGTGGTGTTCGGGGTCGGTGAAGCTCTCCACCGGTCCGGCGACGGACAGGCTGGCGTAGGGGGTCCCGTGGAGGAACACCGGGACGGCCACGCAGGCGACGTGCGAGTCGTATTCACCGATGGTGCTCGCGTAGCCGGCGGCGCGGATGCGGTGGAACTCGTCCTCCAGGGCGTCGATGTCCGTCACCGTGTTGGGGGTGAACCGGGCGACGGGGCGGCCGACGAACAGCTGCTGGCGCTGCGACGGGGGCAGATAGGCGTAGTAGGCCTTCGGGGTGGCGCCGGCGTGCGCCGGATACATCTCCCCGATCAGCGGCTGGATCCGGAGTGGCCCGGTATCACCGTCCACGGCGGAGACCACCCGCATGTGGCCGTGGTCCGGCATGGCCAGGATGACGGTCGCGCCGGTGCGCTGGCTGAGCTGCCGCATGACGGGCAGCGCGATGAGCTGGATGGACCCGGAGTTCTTCCAGGTGTTGCCCAGCGTCAGTGCGGCCGGTCCGATGCGGTATTTCCTGGTGTTGGCGTCCACCAGGAGGAATCCCCGGTAGGCGAGTGTCGCCAGGAGCCGCTGGGACATCGACTTGTTGATGCCCATGATCTCGGCGACGTCGGTGACGCCGAGTTCGGTGTGCCGGTCATCGAACATGAAGAGGACCTGCAACGCCCGGTCGGCGGTCTGCAGGAGACCGGGTGGAGGTTCAGGTTGCTGTCGGTTCGGTTCCACGGGCATTCCTCGTCGAGGTCTTGTTGCAAATAACGGGACACTGTTGCGCTATTCGTATCCTAGCGGTGATTCTGATCACCGGACAACCCGAGCGATGTTTCAGGTCATACCGGACCTGGACCCGCGCCCCCGGTCCACAACCTCCTCCCAACCCCGTCCGACAACCGGAAGACCCCATGCTCAAATACGTAATCGACGTCACCGACCACCTCGACGATCCCGCCGCCGACGGCCCGTCACTGGTCACCTACCTGCGTAGCCTCTGCCCCGCCGCCGGCACCGTCGCCGACGAGACCTCCCCGCAGGTTCCGACGATCAGCACAGAGACCGTCCACGGCGCACAGGGTCACACCGACTTCGTCCGTGTGACCGTCCCCGGCACCCACGGGAAGCTCTCCGGCGGGACCGCCCCCACCCTCGGAATCGTCGGACGCCTCGGCGGCGTCGGTGCCCGACCGGAACTCCTCGGCATGACCTCCGACGGCGACGGCGCCGTGGCCGCCCTGTCCGCGGCCGCCAAGCTGCTCTCGATGTTCTCCCGCGGCGACCGCCTCGACGGGGACGTCATGGTCGCCACCCACGTCTGCCCGGATGCCCCGACACTCCCCCACGAGCCCGTCCCGTTCATGGACTCCCCGGTGGACATCGAGACCATGAACGACAACGAGGTCGATCCCGCCATGGACGCCGTCCTCTCCGTCGACACCACCAAGGGCAACACGCTCATCAGCCACCGCGGTGTGGCGCTGTCGCCCACCGTCCGGGAGGGTTTCATCCTCAAGGTCAGCGATGACCTGGCCGACCTTCTCGCGATCGTCTCCGGCGAACCGGTCGTCACCTTCCCGGTGACGATGCAGGACATCACCCCCTACGGCAACGGCGTGCACCACATCAACTCCATCCTGCAGCCCGCGACCGCCACCGCCGCCCCGGTCGTCGGCCTGGCGATCACCACCGTGACCGCGGTGCCGGGATGCGCCACCGGAGCCAGCACGGAGGCCGACATCGCGCTCGCCGCGCGCTTCGCCGTCGAAGCCGCCAAGAGCTTCGGCAGCGGGCGGGCGTCCTTCAGCGACGACGCGGAATTCTCCCGGATGAAGGAGCTCTACGGATCCATGGCGCACCTGCAGACTCCCGGACAGACCAAGGAACAGGTGGGCTGAGCCATGGCCGCTATCGGAAACGACGACTACTCGACCAGCCGCGTCCCCCGCGACAAGCGGTTCGGGTTCTTCTCCATGCTGTTCCAGTGGCTGGCCCAGTCCGGTTCGCTGTCCCAGTTCGTCCTCGGCGCCACCCTCGGTCTGGGAATGTCGTTCGGCAATGCCGTCCTGTCCTTCACGCTGGGTGCGGTGATCCTCGAGATCGTCATCTTCGCCATCGGCGCCGCCGGCCAGCGTGAGGGCATGAACATGACCCTGCTCACCCGGTTCGCCGGGTTCGGCAGGAACGGCTCGGCGCTGGTCTCCCTGGTCATCTCCGTCAGTCTCGTCGGATGGTTCGGCGTCCAGAACGGCATCTTCGGCAACTCGATCACCGCCCTGGTCGGTGGACCGCAGTGGGCGTGGTGCCTCGCCGCCGGAATCGTGCTGACCCTGCTGGTCATGTACGGCTTCAAGATCATGATCTGGATCGCGAGGATCTCGGTCCCGCTGTTCTTCGGCCTCGTCGCGTACAGCATCTGGGACGCCCTCCACGAGCACTCCATCCACGACCTGATCACCATGGAGCCCACCGGTGAGACGATCACCATCCCCGCGGCGGCGACGATCATCGCCGGCGGGTTCATGACCGGCGCCATCACCTGCCCGGACATGACCCGGTTCAACCGGAAGCCGTGGCACGTCGTGCTGCAGTCCTCCTGCTCGATGATCCTGTCGGAGTACATCGTCGGACTGACCGGCGTCCTGCTCGGTCACATGGCGGGATCCTCCGACGTGACGAGCATCGTGCTCGGGTCCTCCGGAACCGCCGGCCTGGTCATCGTCATCCTCGCGACGGCGAAGATCAACGACTGGAACCTCTACTCCTCGTCCCTGGGCGTCGTGAACTTCGTCCAGAACGTCTTCGGACGCCGCCTGCACCGCGGCGTCGTCACCGTCGTCCTCGGCATCATCGGCACCGTGCTGTCCGCGCTCGGGTTCCTCGACCACTTCAAGGACTTCCTGTCGGTCCTCGGCGTCGCCATTCCCCCGGTCGGCGGCATCATCGTCGCCGAGTACTGGTTCATGCGCCGGCTCCGGGCCCCGCTCGACGAGACCCGCGAGAAGGAGACGATGCCGGACCGGGTGGCCACCTGGGTTCCCGCCTCCCTGGTGGTGTGGGTCATCGCCTTCTGCGTCGGCGAGTTCATCGACTGGGGTATCCCGGCCATCAACTCCCTGATCACCTCGATCGTCCTCTACTGCATCGCCAGCGCCCTGGGATGGGTCCGGGCCAGCAACTGGGAGAAGACCGGTGCGGACGACGCCGATTCCGTCGAGGTCGGTCCGGAAACCTCACTGGACGCCGTGTAACCGCTGACCTTGATCGTCAGTGTCGCCGGTGCGGTTCACCGGGTGACGGCGTCAGCCCCCTCCCTCAGTGGTGGAACCCGCTGCGGTTCCCGTCCTCGCTCGAGGGCAGCGGGGCGTCCAGCCCGTCGAGGTAGTGCACGCAGGCCCGGATGTCGCGGACCAGCAGCGTGGCGAGGTCGTGGCTCATGCCGTTGCGCACCACGATGCGCTGCACGGTCACGTCGGTGAGGGCGTCCGGCATCGGGTAGGTCGGGACCTGCCAGCCGCGCATCCGCAGCCGCTCGGACAGGTCGTACTGCGTCCACCGACGCTGCCGCCCCGCCGTGCCGGCGGCGTCCGAACCGGCGTCCGGGGTGGCGTCCTGCCGGTCGGCGAGACGCCACGCGAACACCGGGATGTCCAGGTCCGCGTTCCACAGTTCGAAGTCCGGCATCCGGCCGATCTCGCCGGCGAGGTACTCGGCGACCTCCATCGTGTTGCCCTGCACCCGCCGGTAACCGTCCATCCCGAGCTGCAGGAACAGGTAGTACTGCAGCAGGACC
The DNA here is from genome assembly GCA_020883555.1 of Drosophila nannoptera. NCBI lineage: Eukaryota > Metazoa > Arthropoda > Insecta > Diptera > Drosophilidae > Drosophila > Drosophila nannoptera. Next base: position 66,693 of record JABVZY010000450.1, on the reverse strand, counting down.
TGGGCGCCGGGGCGGGAGAAGTTCAGCGCGAGCGTCGGCATGTCTCCGCCGAGGTAGCTCACCCGGAAGACCAGGTCATCGGGCAGATCGTCCGCCGTACGCCACACGATCCAGCCGAGTCCCGGGTACACCAGCCCGTACTTGTGCCCGGAGACGTTGATCGAGGCGACCCGCGGCAGGCGGAAGTCCCATTCGAGGTCGGGCTGCAGGAACGGGGCGATCATCCCGCCGGAGGCGGCGTCCACGTGGATCCGGATGTCCAGGCCGCGGCGGGTCTCGATGTCGTCGAGCGCGGCGGCGATCTCCTTCACCGGCTCGTACATGCCCGTGTACGTCACGCCCATGATCGCGACCACGCCGATGGTGTTCTCGTCGACGTAGCTGTCCAGGTCATGGCCGTCGAGCACCCGGTGCTCCGCGGTGACGGGGACGTAGCGGGGTTCGACGTCGAAGTAGTTGCAGAACTTCTCCCAGCACACCTGCACCGCCGAGGACAGCACGATGTTCGGCGTCGCGGTGGATTCCCCCGCCGCCCGCCGCCGGTGCTGCCAGCGACGCTTCAGCGCGAGCCCGCCGAGCATGCAGGCCTCCGAGGAGCCGACCGTGGAACTGCCGATGGTGTGCTCGGGGTCGGGCGCGTTCCACAGGGCGGCGATCATCTTCCAGCACCGGTTCTCGATCTCCGCGGTGGCCGGGTACTCGTCCTTGTCGATCATGTTCTTGTCGAAGGCCTCGCGGTACAGCCGGTCGGCGTGGTCGTCCATCCACGTGCCGACGAAGGTGGCGAGGTTCATCCGGGCGTTGCCGTCGAGCATCGCCTCGTCGTGGATGAGCTGGTAGGCGGTCTCCGGCAGGCTGCCGTTCTCCGGGATGCGGTGGCGCGGGAAGCTCGTCGCCTCCCCGGCGCGGGCGAACAGGGGGTTGAGTTCGACGTCCCTCATCGGAGGTCTCCGTTCTCGTGCAGTTCCGGACGCCCTGCTGGTCAGGACGCTGTGACGCCGAGGGTACGCGGGGAAGTGGGGGTGGCAGGCCGGGAGCTCTGCCGGCCTCCACCCGTCCGGGGCACCGGCGGACCACGTCCCCAGGCTTTTGCGCCGACGTTCCGGCCGGGCCGCTGCCACAGAATGCCGGATATGTCGGCGCATAATCCAGTGGCCGACGGGGCGTCGGCACAGGCACACCGCCCCGAACATCCGTTCTGCACGGTAACGATCCTGTGCGGCCGGCCGGTTACGCTGTGGACTGTCCCGCATCCGCCGGGCACAGCTGCACCAGAAAGAGCCAGATCACGATGACCGACCACGCCACCCCCGATCCCCGGAACCGTCCGGTCAACCCGTACGCGGTCCCGCAGGACCGGCAGTCCGGACCGTCGAACCCCTACGCGGCGCCACAGCCGACCCAACCGGCACAGCCCCGACCCTGGCAGGCGCAGTTCCAGCCGCAGCCGCACTCCACGGCGTCCACGGCGTCCCGCGTCGCGAACACCACCGTCGCCGCGCTGCAGGAGGTCCACGCGACCCGCCCGGGCCTGATCTCCACCGTGCTGCTGTGGATCGGCGCGGTCTGCGGGGTCATCGCCTTCCTCGGCACCTTCACCGAGTTCGGCGATTCGGTGCCGTACGCCCTCGGCGGCCTGTGCATCAGTGCGGCGGTCACGCTGGCCTGCGCCTGGCCGCTGTCCCGCCGGCGCATCGACAGGAAGGCCCTCACTGCGTGGGAGGAGGACGTCCACCGCAACCGGGAGCTGTCGGCCCTGCTCACCGAGGAGGACGCCGCCATCGCCGCCGGCCTCGCCCCCGCACCCCGGCCGACCCCGGTCCCCCGGCACTGGAAGGTGGTGGGCACCGCCGCCGGGCTGCTCGTCATCGTCGGCGGGATACTGGTCGGCGTCGGGCAGGACGACTACGACCGGGCCAATCCCCCGACCTACGGTTCCTCGACCACCCGCTGAGCAAGCCTCCATCCCGCACTTCGCGTCCGGGACCACGTGGAAACAGGCCAGCCCCCGGCATCCTGTGCCGGGGGCTGTTGCCTTTCTGCCGGAGTCGCACCGGCTCTGTACCTCGGAAGTATAGTCGGAACGATCACTGAAGCAAGGGGCGGACGCACACGGGTTTCCGGATCCGATATGCGCCGGGTCAACGGGGGAACGCAGACGCATGGACATCACCAACGAACCACTGACCGCAGGAGCAGCGCAACTTATTCTTGCCACAATTCCGCATGTCAGACTGCAGAACTATCTGGACCGGGCGCTTGAGGGGCCAGAGCATTCTACGCACCTCTATCTCTGGAACTCGTATATGGCCGCGGTCGTGCAACGGAGTACCGGACTCGTCGAAGTGCAGCTCCGCAATGCCATTGACATGGGCTTACGTCGATGGAACACCATGCACGGCGGACGCCCGGAATGAATCGTCAACCCGGTGGGTCCGCTCACTGCAGTTGTCAGGCCCGCAGCCGGTCGGCCGCTGAGCCCCGCCGCCGGCATCCCCTACGCGTTCACCTCCGCCCGGATCACGTGCTTGAGCAGCTTGCCGGACGGGTTGCGAGGTAGTCCGCGGGCGACCACGACCTCCCGCGGGATCTTGTACTTCGCCAGCTTGCCGGCCAGGTGGGCCCGGACCTCGTCCACCCCGAGCAGCTGGCCTTCGTCGGTGACGATCACCGCGACGACCGTCTCTCCCCACTCGGGGTGCACGCGGCCGACCACGGCGACGTCCCGGACCTCGGGCATGTCACGGATCGCCTCCTCGACCTCGGAGGAGTAGACGTTCTCCCCGCCGGTGATGATGACGTCCTTCTTCCGGTCGGCGATGTAGATGTACCCGTCGGCGTCCACCGTCGCGACGTCCCCGGTGACGTACCAGCCGTCGAGGAACACTTCGGCGGTGGCCTCGGGGTTCGAGAGGTAGACGCTCATCATCGAGTCGCACCGCATCCAGATCTCGCCCTCCCCGGCGGCCGTGACCTCCGACCCGTCCCCGGCGACGACCTTGAGGTCCACGCCGAGCATGCCGCCGCGGCCGATGGATCCGGCCTTGCGCACCTGGTCCGCCGGATGCAGGACAGTGCCGGCCGGCCCGGTCTCTGTCATGCCGTAGACCTGGTAGAAGCGGTCGGTGCCGTAGGCGTCGATGAGCATGCGGGCCATCTCCTCGCCGAGTGGTGCGGCACCGTAGATGAGCATGTTCACCGCGGACAGGTCGTGGTCCGCGGGTTGCCGCACCCCGTCAGCGGCGCCGGCCTGCGCCAGCTGCACCGGGGCGATGAAGGCGATCGGGGCGCCGAAGACGGCGGTGATGCGCTTCTCCTCCAGCACACCGAGGAACTTTGTCGGGTCGTACTCGCGCATGAGTACCACGGTCCCGCCGATGAACAGTGTGGTCAGCAGCCAGTTGTTCAGGGGTGAGGCGTGCCAGACCGGCATGCAGATCAGCATGCGTTCGTCCGGGGTGAAGGGCATGTTGGACACCGTGTTCGGCGCGATGGCGCTCACCGCCCGGTGCGTCATCACGCAGCCTTTGGGGTTGCCGGTGGAGCCGGACGTGTAGAGGACCTGGGCGTAGTCGGTCTCGTCGGCGACTGGTCCGGTGAAGGCCGCGGCCTCTGCCACGGCGTCCTCGAAGGTGCCGGGTTCCCGGCCGGTGGTCAGCCAGGGGATGTCCGGTGCGCCCTCCTGTGCGGTCTCCGCCAGCCGGTCGCTGACCACGCCGAGGACGGCGCGGGAGTTGGCGGCGATCTGCGCGAATTCCGGCGGGGTCATCTTGTGGTTCACCGGGACGAGCACGGCGCCGCAGCGCCACAGGCCGTACATGGCGACGAGGAACCCGGGGTCGTTGAGGGTCATGACCATGACCCGGTCCCCGGGCAGGACGCCACGGTCGGTGAACACGGTGGCGGCGCGGCAGGCGGCGTCCCGGAGTTCGGTGTAGGTCAGCGACCCGGTGTCCCATTCCACGGCGGGGTGGTCGGGGCGGCGGCGGACGGTGGATTCGAGGACGTCGTAGAGGTTCACTGGTGGCTTCCTTTCCCACGGTGATGTAATCTGCCTCACAGTGAACCACAGTTCACATCTTCATGGAAGCCTTCGACGCAGAAAGCACCGACATGCCCTACCGGCCGACCGAGAACACCCGCGCCAACGCCGAGACCCGGCGCGCGGCCATCCTCACCGCCGCGACCTCGCTCATCGCCGACGGCGGGTTCGCCGCCGCCGCGGTCCGCCCCATCGCGGACGCCTCGGGCATCGCCACCGGCACCGTCTACCGCTACTTCGGCACCCGCGAGGAACTCCTCGCCGAGATCTTCCGCACGCTCGCCGACCACGAGTACACGGCCGTCGAGCAGGCCGTCGACGCCGCCGAACCGCATGTCACCGACCGGCTCACCGCGCTGCTCGACACGTTCTCCCGGCGCGCGCTGCGCTCCCGGCACACCGCCGAAGCTCTGCTGTTCGAGCCGGTCAACCCCCTGGTCGAGGCCGAACGCCTCATCTTCCGCCGCCGCTACCACGACCTGGTGGTGCGGATCATCACCGACGGCGTCCGGGCCGGGGAGATCCCGCCGCAGGACGCCCCGGTCGCCGCCCGGGCGGTGATCGGGGCGAACGCCGAAGCCCTCATGGGCCGGCTCAGCCCCGATGCCGGTACTCCCGGACCGGACCCCGACCGCCTCATCGCAACCGTCACCACCTTCTGTCTCCGAGCGTTAGGAGCGCCACAATGACCGCCACAGTCCCCCGCCACCGGCCAGAACAGCCACACCGGCCACCCCACCCACACCGTGTTCAACCAGTCCGCCCCGCGGGTGGACGTCAACGAGTTCACCGCGAACCCCGCCCTCATCGAGGCGTTGGCGACCTTCGCCCCACAGGCGGACACAGAGAAGCTCACCGCGATCGGCGCGGAGGTCGGGACCGCGTCCTACCAGCACGACGCGGACCTGGCGAACACGTACACCCCGGTCCACCGCAGCCACGACCGGTGGGGCAACCGGGTCGACGAGGTCGAGTTCCACCCCGCCTACCACCGCATCATGGGTTACTCGGTGAACAACGGGCTGCACACCTCCGCCTGGGCGCACCCCGGCCCCGGCGCGAACGCCGAACGCGCCGCCGGTTTCATGCTCGCCAGCCAGATCGAGGCCGGCCACGGCTGCCCGGTCTCCATGACGCACGCGGTGGTGCCCGCCCTGCGTCTCTCCCCGGACCTCGCGGACTTCTGGGAGTCGAAACTGCTGTCCACCAGCTACGATCCGGAACTGCGGGACCCGGCCACCAAGGATGGCGTGATCTTCGGCATGTCCATGACCGAGAAGCAGGGCGGCTCGGACGTGCGGGCGAACACCACCCGGGCCGTCCCGAACGCCGACGGGACGTGGACGCTCACCGGCCACAAGTGGTTCTGCTCCGCACCGCAGTCGGACGCCTTCCTCATGCTCGCGCAGACCGACGGCACCGGCCGCGACGGAGCGGACGCCCTGTCCTGTTTCCTCGTCCCCCGCATCCTGCCGGGCGGGGAACGCAACGCGTTCTTCATCCAGCGGCTCAAGGACAAGCTCGGCAACAAGTCGAACGCCTCCTCCGAGATCGAGCTCGACGGCACCGTCGGCTGGCTCGTCGGCGAACCCGGCCGCGGTGTGCGCACCATCATCGAGATGGTGAACCGTACCCGGCTGGACTGCATCTACGGGTCGACCGCCGGGCTGCGCCAGGGGGTGGCGGAGGCCGCCTGGCACGCCCGGCACCGCGCCGCCTTCGGGGCCACGCTCATCGACCAGCCGGCGATGGCCAATGTCATCGGCGACCTGCAGCTCGAGGCGGAGGCGGCGACGTGGACGGCGCTGCGGCTCGCCGACGCCCACGATGCCCCGGACGACAGCACCGAGGCCGACTTCCGGCGACTGGCCACCGCGGTCGCCAAGTACTGGGTGTGCAAGCGCGGCACCCACCACGCCTACGAGTCCCTGGAGTGCCTCGGCGGCAACGGCTACACCGAGCTGTTCCCGATGGCCCGTCGCCTGCGCGAGGCACCGGTGAACGCGGTGTGGGAAGGTTCGGGCAACGTCATCGCCCTCGACGTGCTGCGTGCGATGGCGAAGCAGCCCGCCTCGGTCGCGGCGTTCACCGCGGAGCTGCAGAAGAGTGCGGGGGCCGATCCCCGCTACGATGCCCAGCTGGCCCGCACCACCGCCCTGCTGCAGTCCGCGGCCGCCGACCCGGCGGGCGCCCCGACCCTGGCCCGGCAGCTCATCGAGAACCTGGCGCTGAGCCTGCAGGCGCAGATCCTGCTGGCGAACGCCCCGGCCCCGGTCACCGAGGCCTTCCTCGCGGGTCGGGTCGATCCCGCCACCCGCGGCATCGAGTACGGCACGCTGTCGGCCGGCGTGGACCTGGGATACCTGGTTGGACGGGCGTAGCGGCGTCCGACGCGGCCGGTACCGGGCATTTTCTTTGTTTTGGCTACCCTTCCTTCACTTCGCAGGTAGTGTCTGCCCCAGAAGGTCACGACAGTGACCTGCACCACACACCCCACCCCGGGAAGGACACTCCGTGACCACCGCACTCCCCGTTCAGCAGACCTCGCCGCACACCGGCTCCACCACCGCCCCGTTCGCCACCACCCGGCCCGCCCGCACGACCCGCAGTACCCGGCACGCCACCGCCGCCCACCACCCGGCCTTCGACAAGCGCGACCGGATCCTGCGCGCCGCCGCCGACCTCGTCGCCGACGGCGGCTTCACCGCCGCCTCCCCCCGCAACATCGCCGGGCTCACCGGCCTGGCCTCCGGCGCCGTCCACGCCGAGGTCGGCAGCACCGGCCAGCTCCAGGCGGAGCTGTACCGGCACCTCGCGGCCCGGGAGCTCGCCGCCGTCCAGGAGGCCACCGTCGACCCGACGACCGCCACCGCCCGGCTCACCGCCGCGGTCGACGTCTTCACCCGCCGGGCCCTCGCCGGCCGGCACACCAGCCAGGCCCTGCTCTTCGAACCGGTCAGCGCCCGGGTCGACCACGAACGCCTGACCTTCCGCCGGCGCTACCACGCACTGGTCAGCACCATCGTCAGCGAGGGGATGCGCACCGGCGAGCTCCCGGCGCAGTGCGCCGACATCACCGCCCGCGCCGTCATCGGTGCGGTGACCGAGTCCCTGCTGGCACAGCACTCCCCCGCTACCCCGGCGGTGACCGACGACGAGCTGGTCGACCAGGTCACCCGGTTCTGCCTCCGCGCCGTCGGCGCCTGATCACAGACCCAGGGCGTCCGCGATCGTGAAGTGCAGGTCGGTCTGGTCGGTCAGGCCGGTGACATTCGCCGCGCCCGGCCCGTAGCCGGCGATGCGCAGCTGGGTGCCGGTGTGGCCCTGGTCGGTCGTGTCCTGGTTGTCCGAGGTGGCGTAGGCGATGGTCATCTCCGTGCCGTCCTCCGTCATCAGGTTGCTCGACAGCCCCGGGTACACGCTGGCCCGCGCCTCCGCGACACTGATCCCGGCGTCCGCCGCCAACTCCGCGATGTCGTCCTCACTCATCGGGGCGACGATCTGGCTGGTGTGCGCGTGATCGGCGGTGACGAGGACGAGGGTCTCGCCGTCCTGCTGCGCGAAGTCGAGGGCCTTCTGCACCGCCTCGTCCAGGTCGACGGTCTCACCGATCTGACCGCACGGGTTCGCCGCGTGGTCCTCCTTGTCGATCGAGGCGCCCTCGACCTGCAGGAAGAAGCCGTTGTCCTTCCCGTCCGGGTTCTCCTTGAGCAGGTCGATCGCCTTCCCGGTCATGTCGGCCAGGCGCGGGACATCGTCGGTGCGCGCCGCATTGTCCCTGCAGGTCTGCGCCGGTTTGAGATAGCCCTCCTTCTCCGCCTTGTCACCCTCCCAGCGCACCGGCATGTTTCCCCTGCTGAACAGGCCGAGGACCGGGCTGTCCTGGTCGGCCGCGGTGACCGCATCGAGTTCCGCGGCGTTCGTCGGCAACTGGTACCCGCGGTCGGACGCCTGCTCGGCCAGGGTCCGGCCCGCCCAGTCACCCGCCGTCGCCCGCTGCCCGAAACTCTCCGAACCGCCGCCGAGCGTGACATCTGCCCGGGTGTTCAGGATCTGCTCGGAGATGGACCCGCGGCCGCCGCGTTCCAGCAGGTCGTCACCGCACTTGTCGGTGTCCTCCGGGCCGTAGCACTTCCGCTGGTCGACGTGGGCGGCCTGGACGGCGGGGGTGGCGTCCTGGATCTCCGCAGTGGAGACGTTGCCGGTGGCCAGGCCGGCCTCCTTCACCTTCTCGATGAGGTTCTCCTGCGGGACGCCGTGGATGTCCACCCCGATCGCGCCGTTGTACGATTTCGTGCCGGTCGCCCAGGCGGTCCCCGAGGCGGCGGAGTCCGTGACGTAGTCCGGCTTCCCGTCCTTGTCCAGGGAATAGTGGGTGTACTGGCCGGAGACCGGCAGCGCGTCGAGCCCGGCGAACTGGCCGGCGGCGCCCTCCGCGTAGTTCCGGGCGGCGGTGATCTCCGAATCGCCCATCCCGTCGCCGATGAGGAGGATGACGTTCTTCGCACCGGCGTCCCGCATGGCGTCCCGGATGTAACCGGTCTGGTCGCCGTCGAGGCGGGTGGCGCCGCCGTTCGCCGTGATGTCGCCGTCGGCGGCGCGGTCGGCGAGGGCGCCCGCCTCGTGGGCGGTGTTCGTGCTCCGGGTGTCGTCGGAACCGTCACTGCCGCAGGCGGCGGTGGTCATGAGGGCGCAGACGCCGGCGGCTGCGAGGGCCGTGCGCACGGCACGGCCGGATCGGGAAGTGTGAGTGTTGGTCACAGTGCTCTTTCTCTTGTCACGTCCAAGGATCAGTCCCGGGGCCGCCGGGCGGCGGCGGGACCTCGGAGGCGACGGTACGGAGCCCTGCTGACGTCACGGTGAGCGCGGAGCGGGCATCACGGAGACGGTGGCTGAACAACCGGTGAACAGCGTTGACCGGACGCCGACCGGCCGGTGGGTCGGCGGAGACACCTGTGCCGGGGTGCCCCTGACATCAGGGGCACCCCGGCACGTGGTGGAGAAACTGGAGAAGGCCGGTCCTAGGGCGTGTCTCCTAATGCTTTGAGCCAGGCGACGATCGCGGCCAGGACGGCCGCCCCGCGGTAGATCACTGCTAGCTTGTCGTACCTGGTCGCCAGTCCCCGCCACTGTTTGAGCAGGTTGAACGACCGCTCCACCACATTGCGGCCCTTGTACGCCTCCCAGTCCATCTTCGGCGGACGACCGCCGGCAGATCCTTTGCGTTTGCGGGCGTTGACGTGGTCGACCTTCTCCGGGATCACCGCAGCGATCCCCCGGTCCCGCAGGTACTCCCGATTCGCCCGACTCGGGTACGCCCGGTCCGCCATCACCGCATCAGGGGTGGTCCGGGGCCTGCCCGACCGTCCTGCCGGCTGCGGCACCCGAATATCGTCAATGACCACCTGCAACATACTGCCGTCGTTACGCTGACCTCCGGTGACCACCACAGACAACGGACGGCCCTTCCCGTCGACGGCGTGATGGATCTTCGTGCTCAACCCTCCCCGCGAACGCCCAACCCCATGGCCTGCAGGTTCGCACTCATCAAGGTTAGAACAAGCCTGATTCCTGTAATTCGACTGGGCCCCCCGTGTGCTGCTCGGGGCGGGTCGTGTTCGTCGCGTGCTGGTGAGCACGGTTGATCGTCGCGTCGACCGAGACGATCCAGCTGATCAGGCCGGCGGCGTCAGCGTCGGCCAGCAGTGACTGCAGGATTCGGCCCCATGTCCCGTCGACGGTGTAACGGCGGTGACGTTTCCACACCGTCTGCCAAGGGCCGAAGTGTTCAGGCAGGTCACGCCAGGGAATCCCGGTGCGGTACCGGTAGATCACCCCTTCGAGGATCTGGCGGGAGTTGCGGAACGGGCGACCCCTCCTACCGTCACTGGACGGCAGGAGGGGTTCGATGCGAGCCCACTGGGCATCGGTAAGCTGCTGGTAGCGGTCGGTGGCGGCCATGAGCCCAGTATGGCGGGGCATCGCCGCTATTTAAAGAGACACGCCCTAGACCGTGGCGTCCTGCTCCTCGCTCTCGGTGACCTCACGCGGGCCGCGCGGGACGTCGATCTTCACGAGGACGGACAGCACCAGCACGACCGCGGCGATGACCGCACCCAGGAGGAATGCGACACGCACACCGTCGATCATCGGGCCGAACGGCGGGGCGGAGTTCGAGTGGGAGGCCCCGATACCCATCACGGCGACGAACAGTGCGGTACCGGCGGCACCGGCGAGCTGCTGCAGCGTGTTGAGGATCGAGGAGCCGTGCGCGGACAGGTGCACCGGGACGGCGGCGAGGGCGTTGGACATCAGCGGCGTCATAAGGAACGACAGGCCGATGTTCAGCACCAGCGCGGCACCGATGAGGAACCACACGTTCTTGTCCTCGTTGAGGGTCATCATCAGCAGCATCGCGACGAGCAGCAGCAGCGCACCGACCGAGATCATCGGGCGGGTACCGCGGCCGTCGTAGATACGGCCGGCGACCGGGCCGGGCGCACCCATGACGATGCCGCCGGGCAGGGTGACCAGGCCGGTCTGCAGCGGGGACAGGCCGAGGACGTTCTGCGCGAAGATCGGCATGAGGATGATGAACCCGAACAGGGTGCAGAAGCTCAGCAGCATCAGTGCCAGCGACCACACGTACTCGCGGGTCTTCAGCGGGGTGGTGTTCATCAGCGGGACGACGGCCTCGCCGGCCTGCTCGCGGGCCATCAGCCGGTTCTGGCGACTGAAGAAGACGGCGAGGACGATCACACCGATGATGAGGAAGATGACCGACTGGGTCGGGAAACCGTCCGCCAGGTCGGAGAGCTTCGACAGGCCGTAGATCGCCGCGGCGAAACCGATGGCGGACAGGACGGCGGAGAAGACGTCGAACGGCGGGCGGGTGGTCGGCTGGAAGCTGCGCATCTGCCAGCCGCCGACGACCAGGGCGATCGCGCCGAGGATGATCATCGTGCCGAAGATCCAGCGCCAGGACGCGACCTGCAGGACCACGCCGGCGTAGGTCGGGCCGATGGCGGGGCCGACGGCCATGACGATACCGACGAGGCCCATCATCGCGCCGCGGCGCTCGGCGGGCACGAGCACCATGATGGTGGTCATGAGCATCGGCATGATGAGCGCGGTGCCGGCGGCCTGCACGATACGGGCGATGAGCAGCACCCAGAAGGCCGGGGCGAAGGTCGCGATGATGCTGCCGACGACGAACAGCGCCACGGCGATGATGTACAGCACCCGGCCGGGGATCCGGGCCATGAGGTAGCCGGTCATCGGGATGACGACGGCCATGGTCAGCATGAAGGCGGTGGTCAGCCACTGCGCGACATCGGGCTCGACCGTGAATTCCTTCATCAGGTCGGGCAGCGCGTTGGACAGCGTCGTCTCGTTGAGGATCATCACGAACGCCGCCAGCACGATGATGCCGATCAGCAGGCCGGCACGGACCGGTTTCTGGTTTTCCGGCACGGCAGGGCCGGAGGTGGTGTGGGTTTCAGCCACAGGGGTCACGTCTCTTTCTCACGTTTCGGTCGTGGATGCCGTGCGTCTGCGGCATGTCAGGTGGGGAGCACGGAGGGAGCCCTCCCGACGGCTGGTATCGGCACGTCCGGTGGGCTCCCCGGCTTCCGTCCACGTCCCCCCGGACCGGAGGGGGAACGCGGACGCACGAGCATCCACTATACCCCCGCCATCCTGATCGGCAAAATCATCTTTGCGCAGGTAAACAATGGTTCCCCTGCGCGTGATGCCGTGCCGTCCTCCCCCGTGGCATCACGCCGGGTCAGATATCGGTTACTCCGACTTATGGCTCCCGTCGGCAGCAGCGTCGCCGTCACCGCCGGCAGGCAGTTCACCCTTCATCTCGGCGCGGATCTGCTCCAGGCGGGCGGACGCCTTGAAGTCCTGGCCCGCCTCCTCGATCTCGGCCATCCGGCCGGAGACACTGTCCTCCGCGAGCTCCTGGGCACCGAGCGCGTTGGCGTAGCGGGCCTCGATCTTCGACCGCACACCGTCGAGCGTCGGCACGGAATCGTCGGCCTGGATCCCCTGCATCGCGTCGAGCGCCTGGTTGGAGGTCTCCTGCATCTTCGCCTGGTCGACCTGGGCACGCAGCTGGTCGATCTGGGAGAGCTGCTCGGTGAGCTTGGCCTCGGACTGCTTCTGCTGGGCCGTGGCCTGGTCGGCGGCCTGCGACGCCTGGGCGTGGAGCTGCTTGGTCTCCTCGATCTGCTGCTCCACGGTGACGAGCTGGGTCGCGAAGACCTCCGCGGTGTTCGAGTACTCGCCGGCCTTCGCCGAATCCCCGGCGGTCGTGGCGGCGTCCGCCTGCTGGATCGCGGTGCGGGCGTTGCCCTCGAGGGTCTCCCGCTGCTTCACCAGCCGGTCGAGCTGCATCTCGAGCTGGTTGCGGTTACCGATCACCCGGGCCGCGGCCTCGGTGATCTCGCGGTGCTGCTTCTTGGCCGCCTCGGTGGCCTGCTGGATCTGGACCTTCGGATCGGCGTTCTCGTCGATCTTCGTGTCCAGGGAGGCCATCAGGTACTTCCAGCCTTTGGAGAACGGGTTGGCCATGGCGGGTTACTCCCCTGCGTTCTTCGCGTCCCCGGCCTGCTCGGCGACCTTCTTGCGGACATCGTCCATGTCGAGACCCTCGACCTGCGTGAGCAGGTCGTTGAGGGCCTTGGGCGGCAGGGCGCCGGCGTCCCGGTAGACGAGGATGCCGTCACGGAAGATCATGAGCGTCGGGATGGACTGGATCTGCAGTGCGGCGGCGATCTCCTGGTTGGCCTCGGTGTCCACCTTGCCGAAGGTGTGGTCCGGGTGCTCCTCGGAGGCCTTCTCGTAGACCGGGCTGAAACGCTTGCAGGGCTGGCACCAGTCGGCCCAGAAGTCGAGGAGGACGATGCCGTCCTTCTGGATGGTGTCCTGGAAGTTCTCGGTGGTGATGGTCTCGGTGGCCATGCTGGATCCTTTCGTCGGCCTCTCGGGTGATTCATCCGGGTGCAACGTGGTGGCGGGGCCACATATTCCGTCGCAGGCAGTCCCCCGCCACCCTACCGGGATTTCCGCGTTGGCCCGCGGGGAGACGACGGATCCGTTAGCATTTCCGGGCATGACCACCCCCGGAACCGCCCAGACCAACCCCGCCCCGAACGGAACCGCCGGTCTGTGGCGGAAGTTCAGCGGCTCCGCGCCGGCCCGCGGCCTCTTCTCCGCCGGTTTCTGCCTGAAGGCGCCGTACTTCCGCACCGTGCTGCCCCGCATCCGCGAAGCCGTGCCCGGCCGGGCGGTCGTGCGGATCGGGAACTGGTGGGGCATCCGGAACCACATCGGCACGTACCACGTCATCGCCGCCCTCAACGGCGCGGAGGCCGCGATGGGGATGCTCTGTGAGGTCTCCGTGCCGACCACCCACCGCTGGATCCCCCGCGGCATGCGCGCCGACTATCCCACGAAGTCGACCGGTGGACTGACCGTCACCGCCACCGCGGACTTCCCCGACTTCACGCAGGTCACCCGGGAGACCGGTGGACAGCTCGTCACGGTCGACATCCAGCTGCTCGACGACGCGGGCAACGAACCCGTCCACGCCGAGATCGACGTCTGGATCTCGGCGAAGAAGAAGTGAGCCGCTACTGGGCGGTGTAGCCGCCGTCGATGAGGTGGTAGGAGCCGGTGATGAAGGAGGCGTCGTCGGACAGCAGGAAGGCGACCAGTTTCGCGATCTCCTCCGGACGCCCCAGCCGGCCCAGCGGATGCTTGTCGACCAGGGCGGCCTTCTGCTCGTCCGGCAGGCCCGCGAGCAGCGGGGTGTCGATGTAGCCGGGGCCGACCGCGTTGACCCGCAGGCCCGCCGCCCCGTACTCGACGGCGGCGTTCTTCGTCAGACCGACCACGCCGTGCTTGGCGGCGGTGTACGCCGCATTGCCCGGAGCGGCGACCTCACCGTGGATGGACGCCATGTTGACGATCGCGCAGTCCCCGGCCCCGGCCTCGAGCATCGCCGGGATCTCGGCGCGCATGCCGTAGAGCACGCCGTTGAGGTTGATCCCGATCACCCGGTCCCAGTCGGCGGTGTCCAGGTCGCCGACCGGGGCGGACGCCCCCGAGATGCCCGCGTTGTTCACGGCGTAGTTGAGTTTCCCGTAGTTGGTGACCGCGTAGTCGACGGCGGCCCGGCTGTCGTCGGGGACGGCCGAATCCGCCCGGAAGGCGACGGCGGTCCCCCCGGCGTCCGCGACACGGTCGGTGACTCGCTGGGCGGCGTCCAGGTTGATGTCGGCGACGACGACGGACGCGCCGCGGGACGCCAGTTCGACGGCGACGGCCTCCCCGATGCCGGAACCGGCGCCGGTGACGAGCGCGGACTTTCCTTCGAAGGTCATGGTGAACCCCTCTGTCTCGGATGGTGGTGTGTTCCTCCCCGAGCCTAACCGCGGCGCACCGCCCCCGGAACGCAGAACGCGGAACACCCCACCCGGACGGGGTGCCCATGCCTCATCATGGACAGCCCCGGACAGGTGCGGTATTCCGCGTCAGGGTGCGGGTGCCGGTACCGGTCACCCGCGGACGGAGGTGACTACTCGCCGTCCTTGGTGGCCGAGATGTCGAAGTTCAGCTTGATCTTCTCGGAGACCAGGACGCCGTCGGTCTTCAGCGGGGCGTTCCAGGTCAGGCCGAAGTCGGTGCGGTTGATCTCGAGCTCGCCCTCGAAACCTGCGCGGGTGGCACCGAAGGAGTCCACGACCTCGCCCTCGAACTCGAAGTCGATGGTGACGGTCTTGGTGACGTCCTTGATGGTCAGGTCGCCGGTGACCTCGAGCTCGTCATCGCCCTTGGCCTTGACCTCGGTGGACGTGAAGGTGATCTTCGGGAAGTTCTCGACGTCGAAGAAGTCGGCGGACTTCACGTGGCCGTCGCGGCCCTCGTTGCGGGTGTTGATCGAGGCGGCGTCGATGTCGACGGAGATGGCCGCACCCTCGAGGTTCTTGCCGGAGGTGGCGGTGCCGGTGAAGGTGTCAAAGGTGCCGCGCACCTTGGTGACCATCGCGTGGCGGGCGGTGAAGCCGATCTCGGAGTGGGCGGGATCGATGGTGTAGTTGCCGGCGTAGTCGTTGACGGAGCTCATGGTGGTGAAGCCTTTCTTGTCTGGTGTCAGTAGGGCGGTCCGCGGAACGGATCTCCCTGCGGCGGTCGGCCCGCCGTGCTGGAACCCACTGTAGAGGGATGTAGTTGATGTGTCAACTAGGTCGGTGATGTGTCATACTGAGACACATGACAACCCGTTCCCATGTTATGGAGGAATCCACCCGTTGGCTTTCCGACCGTGAACAGTGCCTCTGGCGCAACTGGCTGACCGCGGGACACTCCATCGACGCCGGCCTGGCCCGCCAGATGCAGCAGGACAACGCCATCTCCATGGCCGACTACATGGTCCTGGTGAACCTCTCCGAGGCCCCGGACCACCGGATGCGCGTCGCCGCACTCGCCGACCGGCTGCAGTGGGACCGCTCCCGGCTGTCCCACCAGATCACCCGCATGCGCAACCGCGGTCTCCTCGACCGGGAGACCTGCTCCTCCGACGGCCGCGGCGCCTTCATCGTCCTCACCGAGGACGGCTTCGCGGTCATCCGGGACGCCGCCCCCGGTCATGTAGCGGCGGTCCGCGCCATGCTCTTCGACATTCTCAGCGACGAACAGCAGGAGCAGCTCGCCGACATCCTGCACACCGTCAACGCCCAGTTCGAGGACCCGGCGACCGACCCGCAGGACTGACCCTCCCACCCGGCGGCGCTGACCGCCGGCTCAGGCCCCCGGGCTGAGCTCGGAGAACTTCGAGTAGTGCAGCTGGTGCGCCACCCGCACCGTCCCGATCGGTCCACCACGATGCTTGGCGAGGATCAGATCGGCCTCACCGGCGCGTTCGTGGTCGCGGTTCTGCGAGTCCGGCCGGTTGATGAGCAGGACGATGTCGGCGTCCTGCTCCAGTGAACCGGACTCACGCAGGTCGGACACGCGCGGCAGCGCATCGTCGCCACGGGCCTCCACACCACGGTTCAGCTGTGAGATGGCGACGAGGGGGACGTCGACCTCCTTGGCCAGCAGCTTGAGCTGA
This sequence comes from Drosophila nannoptera, assembly GCA_020883555.1. Taxonomy (NCBI): domain Eukaryota; kingdom Metazoa; phylum Arthropoda; class Insecta; order Diptera; family Drosophilidae; genus Drosophila; species Drosophila nannoptera. The sequence continues at coordinate 50,530 of JABVZY010000450.1, read as the reverse complement.
CGGGAGAACTCCGAGACCTCCTGCTGGCGGGACTCGACCTTCTTGCCCGAACTCATGAGCTGCAGGTAGTCGACGACGATCAGGCCGAGGTCGTGCTTCTGCGCCAGGCGGCGGGCCTTCGCACGGATCTCGGTCATGGTGAGGTTGGGCGAATCGTCGATGAAGATCGGGGCGCCCTCGATCTGCCCCACCCGGCGGGTCAGCTTCTCCCACTGGTTGTCGTCCATCTTGCCGCCGCGCATCGCCGACAGCGGCACCTCGGCCTCCGCCGAGAAGATGCGCATCATGACCTCGGACTTGCTCATCTCCAGGGAGAACAGGACGGTCGCCTTCCCCTGCTTCACCGAGATATTGCGCATGAAGTCCAGCGCCAGCGTCGACTTACCGACACCGGGTCGGGCGGCCACGATGATCATCTGGCCACCGCGGAAGCCGTTGGTGAGATCGTCGAGGTCGGCGAAACCGGACATCACACCGGCCACTCCCCCGCCGGTCGAGTGCAGGTCGTCGATCTCGTCCATCGTCGGCGCGAGCAGATCGGCGAGCACCTGGTAGTCCTCACTCGCCGACTCGTTGGTGATGGTGAACATCTCCTGCTGCGCGCGGTCGACGACACTCTCCAGCTCCGCACCCTCCAGGCCGGAGTAGCCGTACTGGACGATCCGGGTCCCCGCGGACACCAGCCGGCGCAGCACGGCCTTCTCCGCGACGAGGTCCGCGTAGTAGCCGGCGTTGGCGGCGGTCGGGACCTTGCTCGACAGTTCGTGGAGGTACGGCAGTCCGCCGATCTCGTCGATGAGACCGTTGTTGTCGAGCCGCCCGCCCAGGATGACCGGGTCGACCTCCATGCCCTCGCCGTACAGCTCGAGCATGGTCTCGTAGATCGTCCGGTGGGCCGGCCGGTAGAAGTCGTCGGGGCGGAGCCGCTCGACGACGTCGGCGATCGCGTCCTTGCTCAGCATCATGCCGCCGAGCACGCCCTGCTCCGCCTCCACGTTCTGCGGCATCTGGCGCAGCGGCTCCCCCAGGCTGTCGCCGCCCCGGTTGTTCCGGCCCCTGCCGCCCCGCCCACCGGAGGCGCCGCGGCCCCCCGTCATAGCCACGCGGCTGCGGCGCCGGGGCGTCCTCCCACTCGGGCTCGGGCGGAAGCGGGACCTCCGGGACCACGTCGCCGCCCGACACCCTCTGCTCCTGTGCACTCATGTCCCCCACCTTAGCTGCCCCACCGGACAGCTCCGCGTCCCCGGGATTCCGCGGTTGTCCACAGGGGCTTGTGGACAACTTGTGGACACCGTGTGCATATCGCGGAAATCCCCAGGTCGGGTTGTGGACAACATGTGGACAACATCGTTTCCGGTCCGGAAATTTCGGCGATTTACCAGGTCAGAGCGCTGTTTCGCCCGTCCAATGTATAAACAGGTCAGGAGGTCCGAGCCGTTTCCGCAGGTGACCAAAAGATGAATATTGTTGTCCTTGTATCGTCGCAGGTCAGCATTTACGCATATTATGCAGTCGCTATACGGGACGTGCGCCGGCGTTGTCCACACCCCGGACGACACCGCCGGAAGGTGCACCGGCCCCCTTGGCCCGGCACGTGCCCTCCCCACCCTGGCCACGGCACGGGGCCCCTCACTGAACCCCACGTCGGGCCCCGTTCATGGCCACCTCCGGACGCCGCCGTCCTGCCCTGCCATCACTACGTGTCGCGTGCCTTCAGTCCGGGTCGGTTGCGGCGTCCCGGCCGACCCGGACTGAAGGCACAGAACCCTTACTGAAGGAACCCCGGCCCCCGGACAGACCCGGAAAGACGCTGGACAGGCCACAGATACATCACGGACCCGACCCCCGCGAAAGTCCGCGGGGACGGGTCCGTGATGTGCTGTTGTCCAGTGGAATGCATGGGGACGCCCCGGTTATCCACTGCCCGTACTGCACGGACGGGCGACGCCGGGTGTCTGGGCCGACGGTGGATGCGTCCCGGGTGTCTGGGCCGGAACGGGGTGGGACGTCGCGGGGTCGGCTGCTAGGCAGCGACCACCTTGAAGTTGAGGGACGCCGTGACCTGCGGGTGCAGCTTCACGTCGACGTTGTAGGAACCGGTCGCCTTGACGTCGCCCTGGTTCAGCAGGATGGTGCGCTTGTCGAGCTCGTGGCCGCCGGCGGCCTTGACCGCGGCAGCGATGTCGGCGGCACTGATGGAGCCGAAGAGCTTGCCCTTCTCGGAGGTACGCACGGTGACCGTCACACCCTGGAGGTGATCGATCTCTGCCTTGACCTCGTTGGCGTGGTCCAGATCGCGGATGACCTTGTCGGCCTGGGCGCGGCGGATGTTCTCCACCTGCGCCTCGGCACCCTTCGTCGCCACGATGGCCAGCCCGCGCGGGAGCAGGTAGTTACGGCCGTAGCCCGCCTTGACCTCGACGATGTCGCCCGGGACACCGAGGTTGTCAACGGCGGCGGTGAGGATCAGCTTCATGATCCGTTGCCTTTCGTTGTTCTGGGGATTTGTCGGGGCACGAGATCAGAACGGCGGCTCATCGCCGTCGCCGAAACCGGACGCCGGGGCGGAGTTCCACGGGTCGTCGTCGGCCGCGGCACCGCCGCCACCGAAACCACCCTGGTTCCCCGGGTTGTTCTGCGGACGCCCCTGCTGCGGGGCGTTCCGGGTGAACCCACCCTGGTTACCGCCGTTACCCTGCGACGCATTCTGTCCGCCGAAACCGCCCTGGTTACCCTGCGGGGCGTTGAAGCCCCCCTGGTTTCCCTGGAAGCCGCCCTGACCACCCTGGCGGGGGGTCTTGGCGACCTGTGCGGTGGCGTACCGGAGAGACGGGCCGACCTCGTCGACCTCCACCTCGAACACGGTGCGCTTCTCACCCTCACGGGTTTCGTAGGACCGCTGACGCAGCCGGCCGGAGACGATCACGCGGTCCCCCTTGTTCAGGGAGTTCGCGACGTTCTCGGCGGCCTGGCGCCAGACGTTGCAGGTGAGGAAAAGAGCTTCACCGTCGACCCACTGGTTCGACTGCGAGTCGAACCGTCGGGGCGTGGAGGCCACGCGGAAGTTCGCGACGGCCGCGCCACTGGGCGTGTACCGGAGCTCCGGGTCAGCAACGAGGTTGCCGACGACGGTGATCGGGGTATCTCCCTGTGCCATGTGCTATCTCCCTCTGTCCGTTTCTGATCTCGCCGAGGAGCCGGTGGGCTACTTGGCGTCCTTGCGCAGCACCTTGGTGCGCATGATCGTGTCGTTCAGGTTGAGCAGACGGTCGAGCTCCTGGACGGTGGCCGACTCGCAGTGCAGGTCGACGACGGCGTAGATGCCCTCGGCCTGCTTGTTGATCGGGTACTCCAGGCGACGCTTGCCCCAGATGTCGACGTTGTCGACCGTACCGTTTTCCTTGCGCACCGTCTCGAGGAACTTATCGAGCGACGAGCCAACGGTGCGCTCGTCCTGGGACGGGTCGATGATGATCATCATCTCGTATTGACGCACGGACCTCATCACCTCCTGTGGTCTTGTGTTTTCGGCCGCACCCGGGACCGGGGCGGCAGGAGGGTCGTTGCGTCAGCAACCCTCTCAGCATACACACCGCAGGTCATACCCCCAAACCCCCGACACCGGCCCCGGGGCCGGTCCCCGACGTCCCCGGCGGGGGAGCGCCACGCCCCGACCCCCGTGCCCCTCCCTGCCCCCGCCTCGACCTCAGCTGGCCCAGAACACCGCGATCCCCAGCGGCACCAGCGTGATGAACACGACCGCGGCGGTGAACAGTCCCCAGATCACCCGGGGCGGCCGCTTGTGCTCGTAGCTGGCGTAGGCGCCGCCGAACAGGAGGAACCCGATGAAGACGCTGGCCATCGTGACCAGCACTCCGGTGTCCACCGTCATCGGCCTCCGTTGAGGAGGTTGTCGAGCATCTGGCCGACGTTCGGCAGATCGCCGCCACCACCCGGCTGTCCACCGGCGGGCGCCCCGCCGTCACCACCGGGCGCGGGCTGCTGGCCGCCGCCGGCTCCGGCGCCACCACCGGTCGTCCCGGCGCCACCCGTGGCGTCCTCCTCGGTCGATCCGGTGCCCTGACCGGTCGCCGCACCCGTTCCGGCGCCTGCACCGGCACCCGTGCCCGCACCGGTCCCGGCACTGTAGCCCGCACCGCCCGAGGAGGCGGCACCCGAGCCTTGGTCGCCGAACTGCTCGGCGGGCTCGTTGACCAGGGCGGCGTCCATGTAGGACTTCCAGATGTCGGCCGGGGACATCGAGCCGTACATCGATCCGCCGCGGGTCATGTCGTACAGCGGCTGGCCGTCGACGTTCCCCAGCCAGACCGCCGTGGCGAGCTGGGGGGTCGCGCCGATCATCCAGGCGTCCTTGTTCTGTCCGGTGTCGCCCAGCTGGGCGGTACCGGTCTTCGCGGCCGAGACACGGCCGGCGAGATCGTGGTTGTTCGAGTACCCGGCGATCGGCTGCATCGCCGAGACCACGGCGTCCGCGGTCTCCGGCTTGATCACCTGGGTGCCCTCCATGTCGCCGTTGTCCATGAGGACATCGCCGTCGGCGGACTCGACCTTCTGGACGAAGTGCGCGGGGAAGTACTTGCCGCGGTTCGCCAGGGTCGCCAGACCGGACGCCATGTCCAGCGGCCGGGTCTGGTACTGACCCAGGGTGATGCCCTCGAAGGGGGCACCGCCGTTCTCCTTCAGGGTCTCACCGATACCGGGGAGCTCCTTGGCCACACCCATCTGGTGCGCCATGTCGGCGACCGCCTCCGCGCCACCGTTGAGGTCACGGGTCAGCCGGATGAAGGTCGTGTTGAGCGACATCTTCAGCGCCTGTGCCAGCGAACAGGTGCCGCAGGTTTCACCGGAGTCATTCTGCACCAGCGTGTCGCCGGTGGTGACCGGGGACGAGTCGTACAGCGTACTGGTCGGGATGCCCTGTTCCACCGCGGCCGTGAGGGTGAAGATCTTGAAGGTCGAACCGGTCTGCAGACCGGCGTTCGCCCAGTCGAGCCCGTTCGGGTCGTCACCGCCGTAGTAGGACTTCACCCCGCCGTTGCGGGGGTCGACGGACACCAGCGCACCGCGGACGTCGTCGTCGGCGGCGTCCAGCTTGTGGGTCACCGCATCCACGGCCTCCTGCTGGGCGGCCGGGTCGATCGTCGTGGTGATCTTCAGACCGCTGGTGTTCACCGTCTCCTCGGTGATGCCCTGCGAGGCGAGTTCGTTGAGCACCTGCGTCTTGATCAGGCCGTTGGTGCCCTCGGCCACCGACGTCTCCTGCGTGGTGGCGGGGTCGACGACCTCCGGGTACGCCGCGGCGTCCCGCTGTGCCTTGTCGAACACGCCGAGGCCGACCATGCCGTCCATGACGTAGTTCCAGCGCTGCTCCGCCTCCTGGCGGTTCGTCCACGGGTCCAGCTGGCTGGGCCGCTGGATCGCCGCGGCGAGCACCGCGCCCTCCTCGGGGGTCAGATCCCCCGGGGCCTTGTTGAAGTAGGCCTTCGCCGCGGCACTGATGCCGTAGGCGTTCCGCCCGAAATAGATGGTGTTGAGGTAGGCCTCGAGGATCTCGTCCTTCGACCACTCCCGGGTCATCTTGGCGGAGACGACCAGCTCCTTGCCCTTGCGGACCAGGCTGCGCTCGTCACCGACGACCGCGTTCTTCACGTACTGCTGGGTGATCGTCGAGCCACCGCCGGCCGAGGAGTTGCCGGTCAGCTGGCCGAGCGCGGCACGGCCGAAGCCGGTCACCGAGAACCCGCTGTTCGAGTCGAAGTCACGGTCCTCGGCGGAGATGACCGCCTTGCGCACGGACTCCGGGATCTGGTCGATGCTGACGTTCGTGCGGTTGCCCTCCGGCGGCACGATCCGTGCGATCTCCGTGCTCCCGTCCTGGGCGTAGATGTTGGAGATCTGGTTGGTCACCAGTTCATCCGGTTCCGGGACCTTGGTCACGGCGTACGCGGCGAAGAAGGCCACGAGCGGAACGATGATGAGGACGGCGATGACAGAGAGCACCGTCGTGATCAGTCGTTTCCACACCGGCTTGCGCCGGCGCGTGCGCACCGTGCGCTTGCCGTTGTCCGCGGCCTCGTCAGTGTTGTTCGTCTGGTTAGTCACCTAGCTGGTCTTCCGTTTGGTTCTCGTACCGGTCTTCCCGCAGGAGGCAGTTCCACCTGCAGTGCAGGCAGACTTCGACGACGTGGACTGTGATGTCGTCACCCGGGGACAGACTGGCCAGGATGTGCCGTATCTCCGACAGACTACGCGCCGTCCCTGACTTTTCACCTATTGCTGAGCCGTGGATCCACTGTGTGGTCCGCAGTGCCCCGGACGCCGCGGACGCCCCGCAGACCGGACAGTCCCGGCCGGTCGGCGTCCCGAGGACCTCCGCACTGGCCGTGACGGCGCGGTCCGCGTCGCAGACCCGCGAGCGGGGGATCTCCCCGGCCCGCACCGCCCGCAGGACCCGGCGCCGGTCGAGCTCACGGGAGATCGACCGGTCCGGTTCGGGCACGGGCGGCAGGGGCTGGAGGTCGGCGCACACGCCCACGATTCTAACCCCGGTCCGCCCCGGTCCTGAATCGGTCAAGCCCTCCGGTTAACCGGTAAAGTACCCGAAAACACGCCTTCGACGTGGGGTTTTTCCGATTTCCGGGGCTAGTGTGCTGAGCCATGAGTGATTCGAAGATCAACCTCGCCATCGTCGGCATCGGCAACTGCGCCACCTCCCTTATCCAGGGACTCGAGTACTACAAGGACACCCCGGACGACGCCACCGTCCCCGGCCTCATGCATGTCCGGTTCGGCGGCTACCACGTCCACGACGTCAACCTCGTCGCCGCGTTCGACGTGGACGCGGACAAGGTCGGCAAGGACGTCGCCGAGGCGACCGAGTCCGGCCAGAACTGCACCATCAAGATCTGCGACGTGCCGGAGACGGGTGTCACCGTCCAGCGCGGCGTGACCCTCGACGGCCTGGGCAAGTACTACCGCGAGACCATCGAGGAGTCCACGGCCCCCGAGCCGACCCACGACGACATCGTCAAGACCCTGAAGGACGCCGGCACCGACGTGCTGGTCTGCTACCTCCCGGTGGGTTCCGAGGAGGCCGACAAGTTCTACGCCCAGTGCGCCCTCGACGCCGGCGTCGCCTTCGTCAACGCCCTCCCCGTCTTCATCGCCTCCGACCCCGAGTGGGAGAAGAAGTTCGCCGACGCCGGCGTCCCGATCGTCGGCGACGACATCAAGAGCCAGGTGGGCGCCACCATCACCCACCGCGTCCTCGCGAAGCTCTTCGAGGACCGCGGCGTGACCGTCGACCGGACCTACCAGCTCAACGTCGGCGGCAACATGGACTTCAAGAACATGCTCGAGCGCGAGCGTCTGGAGTCCAAGAAGGTCTCCAAGACCCAGGCCGTCACCTCCAACCTGCACGGTGAACTGGCCGGCAAGATCTCCGACCGCAACGTCCACATCGGCCCGTCCGACCACGTCGAGTGGCTCGACGACCGCAAGTGGGCCTTCATCCGCCTCGAGGGCCGCGCCTTCGGCGACGTGCCGCTGAACCTCGAGTACAAGCTCGAGGTCTGGGACTCCCCGAACTCCGCGGGCGTCATCATCGACGCGGTGCGCGCCGCGAAGATCGCCCTCGACCGCGGCATCGGCGGCTCCGTTGACCCGGCCTCCACCTACCTCATGAAGTCCCCGCGCCACCAGGTCAACGACGACCAGGGCCGCCTCGACCTCGAGGCCTTCATCGCCGGCGAGTAGGCCCTCCCAGCCCTGTCCCGGCCGGCGTCGGCCCCTCTCCGACGCTGCGCCGGTCTCTCCTCCACCACGCCCCGCCCGCGACCACGCCGTCGCGGGCGGACGGCTATCTTCGCAGAACATTCCCCTCGAGTGAACCAATTGGGGGAAGAACGGGTAAGTTGAAGCACATGACCGTCTCCATCCACGATGTCGCCCAGCGGCTGCGCCCCGTGCTCACCCGGCTGTACCTCCTCTATTTCCGGCAGACAGCCTCGTCGAGCATCAGCATGGCCCAGCTCTCCATCATGATGAACCTCGCCGACAACGGCCCGCTGCGCATCAGCCAGATCGCCGACCTCGAGGCGATCCGCATGCCGACCGCGTCCAACGCGGTGAACCACCTCGAGCAGCTCGGCCTGGTCTCCCGCGTGCGCGACGTCAGCGACCGCCGCGGCGTCCGCGTCCGCCTCACCGAAGAGGGCACCACCCAGCTCGCCGCGATCGGCAAGGAGCGGGACGCCCAGATCGAGACCCTCCTCGCCGGTCTGAACCAGGAGGAGCTCAGCACCGTCGAGGGCGCCCTCCCGCTGTTCGACCGCATCCTCGAGACCTTCGGCCCCCACGTCAAGGGCACCGGCACGGAAACGAAGTCCGACGAGAAGAAGAGCGACGAGAACTGACACTGTGCGTCCTCAGCGCATTCTCCTGGCCTGGCGTCCCGCCGTCGGGCACCCGGTCTCCGGCACCGCCGCCGTCGCCGCCTGGCTCGCCCGCAGTCAGCCGGTCCTCGTCCGGCCGGTGACCGTCATCCCGCGCCTGTGGCCGGAAGACGGCGGGACCGGGTCGGCAGCCGGTCACGACGCCGGCCGCCGTGCCTTCGACGACTGGGCCGTCCGCGAATCCGCCGCGGCCCGCCGCTCGGCGGTGACCGCCCTGCGCGAGGCGGGCGTCCCCGACGAGATGATCGACGTCCCCGACAGCACCGACCCCGTCGTCAGCCACTCCGAGACGACCGCCCTCACCGATGCCGCCCAGGACTTCGGCGCCGACCTCATCCTCATCGGGTCACGGGAGGACGCCCCGGCCGGGCGCTTCCGCACCGGCGCGACCGCGGACGCCCTGCTGCACTGCTCACCACTGCCCGTCCTCACGGCCCCCAACGAGCCGGTCCTGTCCCGCCGCGGTGTGACCCGTGTGACCTGCGCGTACGTGGACACCGAACAGTCCCGGCAGGCACTGCGACACGCCGCCGACCGCGCCGCACGCTGGGAGGTGCCGCTGCGGCTGGTGGCCCTCACCCCGGCCGCCGCCACCATGTACCCGGCGACCGAGCCGCTGCCGGGCACCGGCACAGCTGACGCAGGCGACACGTCCGGCGCAACCGGCACCGCCGATGCCGCCGGCGTCCGGGCCGCCTCACAGGCCTGGCTCGCCGAAGCCGCGGCACTGCTCGACCGCGGCGTGCACCGCGCCCTCGAACGGCACCCCGAGCTCACCGTCACCGCGGAGACCGGGACCGGGACAACCTGGCAGGACGCCGTCGATGCACTCCACTGGAAGAAGGGGGACCTGCTCGTCGTCGGGTCGTCCGTCCTCGGATCCTTCAACCGGGTGTTCATCGGCCCCTCCACGAACCAGATCCTGCGGACCTCCCCGGCTCCCGTCCTGATCAGCGCCGTCTGACCCCGGTCGCGGCCGGGGTACGTACCCCTGCACACCGGGTAGACTGGTGGCACCATGTCGGTGAACAGTTCAGACCCCATCCAGCACCTCGAGAACGAGGACCGGCGACGTGCGGTACGTCTCGCCTGGTCCTGGGGAGTCGGCGTCCCGGTGACGACGTTGGTCGTCTGGTTCATCCTCCACCTCATCGCGCCGGACGCCGCGGTGACCTCGATCGCCCCCATCGTCATCGCCTTCGTCGGCGCCGTCGGCGTGTGCGTGAACACGAGCCGCCGGTGGAGTCGGCTCCACGCCTGGGCGCCGCTGATGGGGGCAGTGTGGGCGCTCATCCCGTGGTTCGTGCTCATCGCCACGACATTCCTGCCCAGGTTCATCCTCGACTGAGCCCCCAGGCGAGCCCTTGTCCGGGCCCCCGCCCGAGCCCCCGCCGCGACGACGGGTCACCCGGCGAGCGCCGCTGCGACACGTTCCCTGAGTTTGCGCACCTCACCGACGTCCCGGATCATGCCCGCCGACACCCGGAACACCCGGCCACCGTCCTGCTGGAGAACAGCCAGAACCTCGGAATCATGGTCGCGCTGCCCGTCTTCCAGATGGTGCCCACCGTCGTAGAACAGGTGGACCCGCCGGTCCTCCCACCCCAGATCGACCGAGGTCAGCAGCGTCCCGTTCTCCCGGAGCACCGGGATCTGGCTGCGCAGGCCCGGTGCCAGATCCGCCACCGCCAGACGCAGCACCGTCTCCGGCGGTGATTCCGCCCCCACATCCGCCGCGCCCAGCACCGCCGCAGCGAGGTCGGCCGGGACCCCTGCCTCTGCGAGGCGTCCCACTGGACCCGTCGCCTCCGCCCGGAATACCTGATGGAAATGGTCACTGACCTGGACACACCTGATGAAACCGGGGGAGAGGTGCGGCCGGACCGGGGTCAGGTCGGGTACCGGCCACCAACGGTCCCGGGCGGCGTCCTGTTCCATGACCGCCAGGATCATCCGGGCGAGCGTCGTCACCGGCCCGGTGCACAGGTGGGATCGGAACCGGGGGTCGGGCGACCGCGCCCTGCGGCGGTGATCGGCGAGAGCCCGGGTCCGGGACAGCAGCAGGTGCGCAGGCGGCGTACCGGTGTGCCCGCCGTTGGGTACGAGGAATTCCAGCCGTTCCTCGTCGACGAAGTACCGCATGCCGTAGACCGCCCCGGCGCCGAATCCGGTGGCGATACGGTCCGGATGGGTGAGGAGGTGGGCCCTGACCAGGGTGACCGCCGGGATACGGCGCTCCCGGAGCCATCCGGACGCCGTCCTGGCCGGCAGCAGTGCATCCACGTGGACGTGCACGCCACGTTCGATCCGCCGGAAGTACTTCCGGAGCCGTGCCCGGGTGACTCCGGCTTTTCGCAGGTCGGCGCGGGTCATCGGTGCGGTGCTCGGCAGGTGACCGTGATCGCTGTGCCGGCTTTTCCGGCGGACACGCTCCAGGTACCAGCCGGTGGGGACGCACTCCGGAGTGAGCGGGCGCAGCAGGTCCGCCGCACTGCTGCGGGACTCGCCGGTGCCGGCTGTACCTGCTGTACCGGCGGCTGTGCTGTCAGTGCTGTCTGTGCTGTCTGTGCCGCCTGTGTGCCCGGTGCGGTCTGCCGTGTGCTGGTCGTCGCGGCCGGTTCCCCCGCCGTATCCCCCGATACTCATGCAGGCCAGTATGGCACGGTGCCGGACCTGCCGGTGATGATCGGGCAGACTCGCCCGACCGCCCCTTCAGGTGCCATCACTTCGGGTCAGCTGCCTTCAGTTAGTGTCGCGTGACCGGGTCGGCGACGACACTAACTGAAGGCAGCTGACCCGAAGTGAAGGCAGGCACCGGTCGCGGAAGGCCCTGCGGGACCCCTGGGGCAGAAGGGGCCGGTGGGACGACCAAGACCGGCGGGGGAGAGGTGCGGCCGGAGCTCTCCGGACGCCCCTGGCCGGACGCGCCCTACTTGGCGACGATGTTCACCATCTTGCCCGGCACGACGATGATCTTCGCGATCGTCTTCCCCTCGACATGCGCGGCGACGTTCGGCTCCGCCAGGGCCGCGGCCTCGATGTCCTCCCGGGCGGCGTCCACCGCGACCTGGATCCGGCCACGGACCTTGCCCATGACCTGGACCGGCAGCTCGACCGAGTCGTCGACCAGCCACTTCTCCTCGAAGGTCGGGAAGTCGGCGTGGGCCAGTGAATCCTCGTGACCCAGCCGGGCCCACATCTCCTCGGCGAGGTGCGGGGCGACCGGGGCGAGCATGAGCACCAGCGGCTCGACGGCGTCCCGCGGCGCGGCAGCGGCGGCCCCGCCCTGGCCGGCGTAGGTCTTGGTGAGGTAGTTGACGTACTCGATGAGCTTCGCCACGGCGGTGTTGTCCCGCAGGTGGGCGTAGTCGTCGCGCACGCCGGCGACGGTGCGGTGCAGGGCACGGTTGTCGTCGTCGGTCAGCGCCGTGTCCGCCACCGCGGCGTCCCCGGTCTCCTCGTCGACGGCCAGCCGCCAGGCGCGCTGCAGGAAGCGCTGCGCACCGACGACGTCCTTCGTCGCCCAGGGGCGGGAGGTGTCCAGCGGACCCATCGACATCTCGTAGACGCGCAGCGTGTCCGCGCCGTAGTTGTCGCAGATCTCGTCGGGGGAGACGGCGTTCTTCAGGGACTTGCCCATCTTGCCGTACTCCTGGTGGACCTCCTCACCGTCGTAGTAGAACTTCCCGTCCTTCTCCTCGACCTCGGCGGCCGGGACATACACGCCGCGGGCGTCGGTGTAGGCGTAGGCCTGGATGTAGCCCTGGTTGTAGAGGCGGTGGTACGGCTCGTAGGACGAGACGTGGCCCAGGTCGAACAGCACCTTGTGCCAGAAGCGGCTGTAGAGCAGGTGCAGCACGGCGTGCTCCACACCGCCGACGTAGAGGTCCACGCCGCCGGACGGCATGCCCTCGCGCGGGCCGGTCCAGTAGCGCTCGTTGTCGATGTCGACGAACTTCTCCTGGTTCGTCGGGTCGATGTAGCGCAGCTGGTACCAGGAGGAACCCGCCCACTGCGGCATGACGTTCGTGTCCCGCCAGTAGGTCTTCTCGCCCTCACCGAGGTCGAGGCGCACCTCGACCCAGTCCTTCGCCTTCGCCAGCGGCGGGTGCGGTTCGGAGTCCGCGTCGTCCGGGTCGAAGCTGACCGGCCGGTAGTCCTCGACCTCGGGCAGTTCGACGGGCAGCACGGATTCGGGCAGCGGGTGGGCCACACCGTCCTCGTCATAGACGACGGGGAAGGGCTCGCCCCAGTAGCGCTGGCGGGCGAACAGCCAGTCACGCAGTTTGTACTGGATCTTCTCCTCGCCGAGGCCCCGGCCGTCCAGCCAGGCGATGGTCGCCTCGATGGCCTCGGCCTTGGTCTTCCCGTCGAGGGACAGCCCGCGGTCGTTGGTGGAGTTCACCAGCACGCCGTCGCCGGTGTACGCGGCGGCCTGCACGTCGTCGCCACCGGACACGACCTCGCGGATCGGCAGGCCAAAGACGGTCGCGAACTCGTGGTCGCGCTCGTCGTGGGCGGGCACGGCCATGATGGCGCCGGTGCCGTAGCCGGTGAGGACGTAGTCGGCGATGAAGACGGGGATCTGCTCACCGTTGACCGGGTTGGTGGCGTACGCACCGGTGAAGACGCCCGTCTTCTCCTTGTTCTCCTGCCGCTCCAGGTCGGACTTCGCGGCGATGGCGCGCCGGTAGGACGCCACGGCGGCGGCCGGGGTGGCCTCCCCGTTGGTCCACAGCGGGTTGGTGCCCTCGGCGTAGGGGGTGTCGGTGACCAGGGCGTCCACCAGGTCGTGCTCCGGGGCGAGAACCATGTAGGACGCCCCGAACAGCGTGTCCGGCCGGGTGGTGAACACGCGGATCCGGGCCTCGGACTTGGGTGCGGCGAGTTCGGTGGTGAAGTCGACCTCGGCACCGCGGGACCGGCCGATCCAGTTGCGCTGCATGGTCTTGACCTTCTCCGGCCAGTCCAGGTCGTCGAGGTCATCGATGAGGCGGTCGGCGTAGGCGGTGATGCGCATCATCCACTGCGACAGGCGCTTGCGGAACACCGGGAAGTTGCCGCGCTCGGAGCGTCCCTCGGCGGTGACCTCCTCGTTGGCCAGCACGGTGCCCAGGCCGGGGCACCAGTTCACGGTGGAGTTCGAGCGGTAGACCAGCCGGTGGGCGTCCAGTGCCTCCTGCTGCTCGGCGGGGGTGAGGTCGGCCCAGTCGCGCCCGTCGACGCCTTCGGCGGCGTACTTCGCCTCCAGCTCGGCGATGGGGCGGGCCCTGCCGGCCTCCCGGTCGAACCAGGAGTTGTAGATCTGCAGGAAGATCCACTGCGTCCAGCGGTAGAAGTCCACGTCGGTGGTGGCGAACACGCGGCGCCGGTCGTGGCCGAGGCCGAGGCGCCCGAGCTGGCGCTCCATGTTCTCGATGTTGGCCTGGGTGGTGGTGCGCGGGTGGGTGCCGGTCTGCACGGCGTACTGCTCGGCGGGCAGGCCGAAGGCGTCGTAGCCGAGGGTGTGCAGGACGTTGCGGCCCAGCATGCGGTTGTAGCGGGCGAAGACGTCGGTCGCGATGTAGCCGAGCGGGTGACCGACGTGCAGGCCCACCCCGGAGGGGTAGGGGAACATGTCCTGCACGAACAGCTTGTCGTCCGGCAGCGGACGGGCCGGGTCAGCGAGGTCCCCGACGGGGTTCGGCGCATTGAAGGTGCCGTTGTCCCGCCAGTAGTTCTGCCAGCGGTTCTCGATCTCGCCGGCGAGCTGCGGGGTGTAGCGGTAGGAGGGGGACTCGCTGGAATTACTCATGACCACTGATTGTAATAGACTGGATCCATGATCGTTCTGTCTGTCCTGCTGTTCATCGTGGCCGCTGCTGTGCTGGTCACGGGCATCCTCGCGGCGACCGGGACGCTGCCGGGCAACTCGTGGGTGGGGCTGCGCATCCCGGAGGTCCGTAAGAGCAGGGAGATGTGGGTGACGGCACACAAGATCGCGGGTGTGCCGTGGACCGGTGCCGGGGTCGCGTTCCTCGGTGCGGGGCTGGCCGGCCTGAAGGGCGGCTGGCTGTGGATCGTCGCCGCGCTGCTGGTCGTCGGTGGTCTGTTCCTCATCGGGATGGGTGCGGCGCTCGCCGCCTCGACCGCGGCCCGGCTCGACCATCTCAGGGCGAAGGAGGCCGAGGAGCGCCGCGCCGCCGCGGGCTGCTGCTCCTCCGGCAACTCAGGTAACGGTTCGGCGGAGGCCGATTCGTGCGGTGGTTCCTGCGGCGGGGACTGCTCCAGCTGCGGATCGGACGGGGACGCCGCCCTGAGCACCCCGGCCCTGGACCTGGACGCCGCCCGGCGCGCCATGGCCTCCCGCGACGGGGAGTGACCCCCGGCTGAGGGGTACCGGGCGCGCGTCCCGACGTCCCCGCCACGGCGCTGTCCCACCGTGTACACCCCGGGTACCTTGAGGACCATGAGTACCTCACCGGCCGTGGTCGTCTGCGGCACCGTCAATGTGGACACCTTCGTGGGCGTCCGGCAGTTTCCGACAGCGGGGGAGACCGTCATCGCCGAGCCCCTCGGCTCGCCGGGGCTGGGTGGCAAGGGGGCGAACCAGGCGGTCGCCGCGGCACGGTTCCTGGCGGACGGTCCGGCCGGTGTGCTGCTGCTGGCGACGGTGGGGGAGGACGCCCCGGGTGACGGGGCGCTCGCCGCACTGCGGGACGCCGGGGTCGATGTCACCGGTGTGGCCCGGACCGACGAGGCGCCGACCGGCTCGGCGTTCATCATGAACGACGGGGCGGGGGAGAACATCATCGTCGTGACCTCGGGGGCGAACACCGTCACCGATCCGGCGGCCTCCCTCGGGCGTCCGGGGACCGACGGGGCGCGGGTACTGCTGGCGCAGGGGGAGCTGACCCCGGAGCATTCCGCGGCGCTGCCCCGGCTCGCCGACGGGCTGGGTGCCCGGCTCGTGCTCAACCTCGCGCCGGTGACCACCCGCGACCGGACGCTCATCGCTGCCGCCGACCCGCTGATCGTCAACGAGACCGAGGCGGCGGATGTCCTCGGCGTCCCGCGGGACACCCTGCTGGACGAACTGCTCGACGCCTTCGCCGCCGCCGTGGAGCGCGGCCTGGCGGTCTCCGCCGTGGTGACCCTGGGTGACCAGGGCTCACTGCTGGTGGCTGACGGGGAGCGGACGATGGTGGCGTCCCCGCCTGTGCCGGAGATGCCGGAGGTGGTGGATACCACCGGTGCCGGCGACGCCTTCTGCGGCACATTGGCCGCGGCCCTGGCCGAGGGGGAAACCCTGATCGACGCGGCATGTCTGGCGTCGGCGGCGGGGAGCCTGGCGGTGCGGTCGCGGGGAGCGGCGGCGTCCTATGCGGGACGCGACGAGATCCGCCGGTGTGCGGAGATGCCCGCCGGGTAATTGTCGCTGCACACGCTGTGACGTCTACCGCTGCAACTGCCCGAGCATCCGGTTGTAGGCGTCAAGATCATCGCTTTTCGCGTCGTCCTCCCAACGGTCCATTCGTCGCGCGGTGCGTTGGTCACTGCGGTACCACTGAATTCCCAGGGCCACCGCCACCACGAGGATCGGTATCTCGCTCATTCCCCAGGCAATGGCGCCACCGAGCCACTGGTCATCCGGCCGGTCGGTCATCCAGTCGAACCGGAGCCGGTCATAGAAGTCTTCGGCGATCACGGAATTCAGTGACATCATCGATATACCGAAGAACGCGTGGAAGGGCATCGAGAACATCAGCAGCCCCAGCCTGGCGACGTGCGGCAGCTGCCGCGGACCGGGGTCGTCCCCGATGATCGTCCAGAAGAAGAGGTAACCGCTGATGGTGAAGTGGACGGTGATGAACAGGTGCCACCAGTGGTACTTGGCGAACATGCCCCACAGCGGGGTGAAGTAGACCACGTACAACGAAGCCACGAACACGATGACGGTGAACGCAGGGTGCGTCACCACCCTCGAGAACCTCGAGTGGATGATCGCGGTGACCCACTCCCTGGGCCCGGTCACGCCCGACCCGCGCGGGGTCGCCGGCAGCGCCCGCAGTGCGAGGGTGAGGGGCGCCCCCAGGACGAGCATCACCGCGGCGTACATGTTCAGCAGCATGTGGTTGCCCATGTGGACACTCATCATCGCCGCACCGTACGTGGCCAACCCGGAGGACGTCCCGACCAGGAGGCCAAGGCACCCACCGAGCCACCACAGCAGTCGGCTCACCGGCCAGTCGATCCCCTGCCGCCGCAGCCTCACATAACCCCACACGTAAAGTGCGGCGATGACCAGGGCCGCCGTCCCCAGGAGCAAATCGAACCGGACGGTGAACAGCAGCCGAAGGACATTCGGCGGACCGAGAAGGGTGTACCCCAGATAGACGTCCCAGATGGTGAACTCGTGCCGGGGCAGGACCGGGGCAGTGAAGTAGCGGCACATGGCGGCGACGAGGACCAGTCCCACAGTGCAGACGGAACGCACGATCCGCCACATCGCACCCGGCTCTGTATCTGTCCGGCGCAGCGCCCGGATGTCACCGATGATCATCAGGATCAGCAGCACCCCGCCGAGCAGGCAGAACCGTCCGTACACCGTCGTCGTCAGCAACACCCCCGGCGCGAGCAGCCACAGCACCAGCAGTGCGCCGGCAGCCAGACAGATCCCCTCACAGAACAGGCGGATGACGGTGATCCTGCGGCGGACCACCTGTACCGGACCGGCGTCACCGGACCGACCGTGCCGACAGAGGCCGGCGAAGCAGCACACCCCGATCAGGACGGCCATCGGCACGTACACCCCGAAGGACAGGGTGGTGGCGATATCGTGGTCCGGGCCCAGTGCCACGTTGCCGGTGACCGGGACCGCCATGATCCCGAGGAACGCGGGGATCGCCGACAGCACCGTCGGACGCCACGTCGGACGCGACGCCGTCGCCAGCCAGACGACCGCCGCCGCGACCGCACTGACGATCCACCCGTAGGCCTCCTCGACGGCCGGCATGATGTCGAGGAACATGCCGGAAGCGATGAGCTCCACCGGGCCACTCGCCGACGCGACGGCCACCGAGGCCGGGACCATCACCGCGGAGCAGAGGAACCACACCGCCGACGCCCACGCCACCGCCCGCTGGACCAGGTAGGTGTCGGCGGACAACCAGCCGGACCGGTCGGGGGAGGAACCGACCGCGACGAGCACGATGCCGCCGAGAACGAGGGCTCCGGCCGCCCATCCCACCCCGGACACCACGCAGTACAGGACAGCGGTCGCGGTCCCGGGCCAGGGGTCGGTGGCCTCCAGGAAGGGCAGGTCACCGAACGCGACCGCCGCCACCGCCAGAAGCACCGCCGCGGGCAGCAGATGCAGGGCACCGGCCCGGGCGATGCTCAGCCCCATGTCGCCACCTCCGGGTTCTCCGGGGACGGACGCTCCGGGGACGGATGCCCACCGACGCGGCGCAACCGCAGGCTGTTGCCCACCACGAACAGTGAGGAGAAAGCCATTGCCAGGCTGGCGACCAGGGGGTTGAGCAGCCCGGACATGGCGAGGGGGATCGCCGCGACGTTGTAGCCGAAGGCCCACACCAGGTTCCCGCGGATCGTCCGACCGGTCGCCCGGGCGAGACCGAGGGCGTCAACGACGGTGGTGAGGTCGTCGCGGACGACGATGATGTCCGCGGCGTCCTGCGCGACATCCGTCCCGGTGCCCACCGCCAGGCCGAGATCGGCCGCGGCCAGGGCCGGGGCGTCGTTGACCCCGTCACCCACCATCGCCGCCCTCGCGCCGGTGGACCGGATCCGACGCACCGTCCCGACCTTGTCCGCCGGCAGGACCCCGGCGATGACATCGCCCGGTCCGTCGATACCGACCCGAGCTGCGAGAGCGCGGGCGGTGACCGGATCGTCGCCGGTGAGCATCATGCAGTGGATGCCGCGGGCCTGCAACTGCTCCACGGCACTCGCCGCGGACGCGCGGGGTTCGTCGACGACACCGATCCCGGCGACCGGGCGGCCGTCCACCGCCACCACGATGAAGGTGCCGCCCTGCCGCCGGATCCGTTCCGCGTCGGCGAGATGGTCCGGCGGCAGCGACTGTCCGGTACACAGCCAGGCGGTGGAACCGACCTGGACCCGGTGTCCGTTCACCGTCGCGCCCACGCCCTGACCGTGGCTGGCGTGGAATTCGGTGATCTCCGGGAGCGGGGTGTCCCCGTGCAGCTCCCGGTACCGACGCACCACGGCCCGACTGACCGGGTGGCCCGAGGCGTCCTCCACCGCGGCCGCCGCGGCCAGCAGGTCAGTGCCGTCAAGCTCCTCGCCGCCGTCGAAGCTGTCGACCACCCGGAAGAACTCGACGGTGGGCTGCCCGGTGGTCAGCGTCCCGGTCTTGTCGAAGATCACCGTGTCGACCGATCGTGACACGTCGAAGGCGCCGGTGCCTTTGACGAAGATCCCCAGTTCAGCGCCGCGTCCGGTCGCGACCATGAGCGCCATCGGAATGGCGAGCCCGAGCGCGCAGGGGCAGGCGATGATCAGCACGGCGATGGCGTTGGTCACCGCCTCGGTGGCGTCGGTGCCGGTGAGGAACCAGACCAGACCGGTGCCGACAGCCAGGACCATGACGCAGGGGACGAAGACCGCGGAGATACGGTCCGCCAGCCGCTGGGTCGACCCCTTCTCCTGCTGCGCCTCGTCGACCAGCCGGATCATCCCTGCCAGCCTGGTGTCCTCACCGACGTCCGTGGCCTCCACCAGCAGCCAGCCGTCCGTCGCGACCGTCCCGCCGGTGACCCGGTCGCCCGGGCGGACGGTCACCGGTCGCGATTCGCCGGTCATGGCACTGGTGTCGACCCCGGCACTGCCGTCCACGACCCGGCCGTCGGCGGCGACGCGTTGGCCGGGGCGCACGGTGAACCGTTGCCCCACCTTGAGTTCACCGGTGGGGATGGTCATCGTCCCACCGTCGCGGAGGAGAACCTCGACCTCTCCGGGGACCATGCCCGCCAGGGACCTCATCGCCCGACCCGCCGTGGACTTGGCCCTGGCCTCGAAGTACCGTCCCGCCAGGATGAACACCGTCACCCCGCAGGCCACCTCGAAGTACAGGGTGTCCACGTTGGTCACGGCGTCCCAGACACCGGTGGTGGTGCGCTGATCGTCCATGGTCAGCATCGAGTACACCGACCAGGCGCTGGCGGTGATGATCCCGGTCGAGACCAGGGTGTCCATGCTGGTCGACCCGTGGCGCAGACCCCGCCAACAGGCCCGGTGCATGGGGTACGCACACCACAGGACCACCGGCGCGGCGAGAACCAGCAGCAGCCACTGCCACCCGGTGAACCGCGCGGACGGCATGACGCTGAACAGGATCGACAGGTCGGCAACCGGGATGAACAGCGCCACCGCGACGATCAACCGCCGGAACAGCAGGCGGGCGGTGTCGGCGTCCTCGTCGCCGGCCTCGGCGACGACCGGATCCTTCGGGGACGCCGCGTACCCCGCCTTCTCCACTTCCGCGCACAAGGCGTCGACCGAGGCGCCGGGGCTCGCCGACACCACCGCCGTACGGGTCGCGTAGTTGACCGAGGCACTGACCTCGGGGAGCTTGTTGAGCCGTCGTTCCACCCGTGCGGCACAGGCCGCACAGCTCATCCCGGTCACGGACAGCTCGACCCGGTGGGGCACAGGTGTCCCGACGGCGCCTCCGCCGCGTCTGTCATCCACTACCTCGGTCACTGCACTTCCTCTCCTTCGGTTCCAGTGGTCTCTTGTCGGGTGCCGGCACCAGTCGTGCCAGGTACCGGTGCGGTCTGCAGCAGGGGACGCCGTTCCGCCGCCACACTGTGGGTGAACCGTGCCACGATCTCCGGGACGTACCGGTCAGCGTCCGCAGGATCGGGGCCGACCGCGGTGAGGTGCTCGGTGACCAGTTCAGCTTTCGCACGGATAGCCTGTCCCGAGACGAGACCGACAATCTCCAGGGCCAACTCGATACCCGAGGTCACCCCGGCACAGGTGACAAGGTCCCGGTCGACGACAACCCGGTCGTCGGTGACGGTCACCCCGTGCCCGTCGGTGTATTCCCGCAGCAGGTCACGGCTGGCCCAGTGGGTCGTCACCCGGTGCCCGTCGAGGAGCCCGCACCTGCCCAGCAGGAAACTGCCGGTGCAGACCCCGGCGGTCAGTACGGCGCCCTGTGCAGCGCCCGTAATGAACCGGCAGGTCGGGGCGTCCTGCAGCAGACGGAACACGCCGGGCCCACCAGGCACGATAAAAATGTCCGCTGGCGGGGCGTCCCCGAAAGTGCAGGTGGGGACGATGCTGAAACCGCTGTCGGTGGGAACGGGATCCGCTGAAGCGGCGGCAAGGTGTATCCCTGCCCCGGGGATCAGCGACAACACACCGGCCGGACCGGTGAGGTCGAGTTGAGCGATCCCGGGGAAAAGCAGGAGGACAACAGTCGGGGAGTCGTTCACGGTCTTTCCTCTTCCATGGTCGGATATCGTTGCCGGGACAGTTGCGGAGCATTGCCCAGCCACTCCACGAGATCGAGGATCAGCCGGTTGCCGGTGGAGTGCAGCGCGGGGAACCGTCGGGCGCGCACCCCGAACACCTCCGCCAGGACCCGGTCGTCAAGAGCGCTCTTCGGTGGACCGGACGCCACCAGATGTCCGTCGGCCAGGACATGGACTGTGTCCGCGACGGCCGACGCGAGGTCGAGATCGTGGAGGACGGCAAGGACGGTACGCCCGCTCGCCGCGACCGCGGTGAGCATGCTGAGCTGCCGACGGATGTCAAGGTGGTTGGTCAGCTCATCGAGCAGGAGGATTCCGGGATCGTTGACCAGGGCACGGGCAAACAGCAGCTGCTGCCGTTGCCCGCCGGAAAGCTCCCGGATCCTGGTATGTGCGAGGTCCCGGCATCCCGCCTCGTCCATCGCCCGGGAGACCGCGGCACGGTCACCGGCCCCGAACCGGTCGAAGGTCCGTAGCCTGGCATACCGGCCCAGGCCGACCAGCTCCTCCCCGGTAAGTCCGTCAGGCGGGGTGTCGTCCTGGACGACCACACCGATGCGCTCCGCGCGCTGTGCCGGTGAGAATCTGCGGATATCACGCTCGTCGAGCAGGACAGTCCCGGCGAGCAAGTCACCGGCACCGTAGACGGTGCGCAGCAGAGTGGACTTCCCGGAACCGTTGGGGCCGACGAGGACCGTGACCTGTCCGGTCGGCACGGTGAAGGAAACATCGGAGACCACCGGGAGTCCCCCGTAGCCGACGGACGCGCCGTCGAACCGGAGGGCGGGGGAGCCGTCCACGGTCATCGCAGGCCTCCCTGTCGGGAACGCAGGGCGACGACCAGTACCGGCACCCCGATGAAAGCGGTCAGGACGCCGATCGGGATCTCCCCGGGGGCGAGGACGCTCCGTGCGACGGTGTCCGCCCACAACAGGACCAGCGCGCCGAGGAGCATGGACACCGGCACGATCCGGCGGTAGTCGTCTCCGACGAGCAGTCGGGCGAGGTTCGGCATGACGAGGCCGATGAAGCCGATGGATCCCGCGACTGCGACCGTCGCCCCGGTCATCAGTGCGCACAGGGCGAACATCCCGACCCGGACCTTTCCCGGCCGGATCCCCAGGGCCGCGGCGGACTCGTCGCCGAGCGCCATGAGATTGAGTTTCCGCGCGAGGACGAGGGTGGCCAGACCGGCCACTCCGACACACACCGCACTGACCCCGACAAGCCGCCATTGCGCGCCGGCGAACGACCCCAGCAGCCAGTACATGACATTCTGGGTGCCCTGGCTGTCACCGCTGAGCACCAGCAGCGACGTGACACCACTGAGCAGGCTGCTCGCCGCGACCCCCATCATGATCAGGGGAGTGACTTCCAGCCCCCGGGCGCCCCTGGCCAACAGGTACACGACGATGCCGGTGACCAGAGCCCCGAGGAACGCGGCGAGCGGCAGGGTGAGCGTGCCGACCAGACCGGTACCGACAACTGTGAGGACGATGACCGCACCCAGCCCTGCCCCCGAGGACAGGCCCAGGATGTGCGGGTCGGCGATCGGATTGTGCACGATCGCCTGGGCGATCGCACCAGCGGCCGCCAGTCCGGCACCGACGATCGTCGCCTCGAGCACACGGGGCACACGGAGCTGCGTGACGATGAAGTCCACCGGGTCAGCGGTGGGATCGGTACCCGACAGGAGCCGCCCCACGGCGCCGGTCACCTCGGCCGGGGAGAACCGGACCGCCCCGATTCCGACCGTGACGATCATGGACACCACGAGCAGGACGCCGCCTGTCGTCAACAGGGGGATCAAGGGCAGCCGTCCGGAACGTGGCCGCCACCGGCCCTGGGGTCGGGATACAGTCCGGGTCAGAGTCATTTCACTTCACCGACGGCATCCGCGATCCGGGCGGCGGCTTCACTGTTGAGCAGGCCGGGGGACAGCATCTCGGTCTGGGGGACGGCGATGACCCTGCCATTGCGGACGGCACCGGTCGACTGCAGCAGCGGGCTGGACGTCACCGCGTCCACCATCTCGTCGGGAGACTGCGGGGACAGACCGGTCGCGACGACGATCACCTCAGGGTTCTTCTCCGCGACAGCCTCCGCCGAGAACGACGTCATGGATCCGGGAGCATCGGCACCGATGTTCCGGCCACCCGCCACCGTCACCACGGCATTTGCCGTCGTCCCGGCGCCGCGGGTGCGGATATCCTGGCCACCCTCCGGCACCGATGCCAGCACCAGGACAGGGACACCGGACGTTCCGGTATCGGGCAGACTGTCGTGGAGCCGGTCGATGAGGGCGTCCGCCTTGTCCGGCACGTCAAAGATCGCCCCCAGCCCCCGGATATAGTCGTCGGTGGCGCTGAAGTCAGTGACCGGTCCGGACTCGTCCGGACAGGCGACGTACCCGTGGATGCCGTTGTCGGCCAGCTCGCTCTCGGAGGCGGTACCGGCGAAACTGCCCAGGGCATACGCCGAGATCCCGGTGACCAGCTGCGGCTGCGCGGCGATCACCTTCTCCTTGTTACCGCGACCCTCCTTGTCCAGGTCCGGGAGCCCAGCGAGGGTGTCGTAGAGGTCCGGGAACTGTGCGGAATCCCGGAAATCGGCGGTGTAGTCGTCCCCTGCGGTGCCGACGATCCTGTCGCCGACACCGAGTTCCACCAGGACGGCGGCTGCGGCGGTGTCCAGGGTGACGACCTTCTCCGGGGGAGTGTCGAATGTCGGGAGTGCGGGGCACTCCGGGGCTGCACCGTGACTCATCCTCGGGGCGGCCGTGTCAGACAGCCCGGCAGCTGCCGTGGATCCGGTATCCGAGGACCCGGTGTCCGAGGAACAGGCAGTAAGTCCTGCCACGCTAAGAGCTGTCACGACAACGGCGGTACAGGTTTTCATCAAGTCCTCTTCTTCGTGTCGGGGGAGCGGAAATTTCTCCGTCAATAGGTCGGCGGGTGCCGGTGATCGGTTCCCGCTCTCCCCCAGGGACGGGGGTACCGGGAAACCGGTAGGCAGGTCGCCGGCACCCCCACATCGGGCATGGACCCTGATAACTATGACCTGCATCACTCTGGACCAGTGCGCTACACTGTCTCACCATGAGGAACATCATTGACCGCATCCTGGGATACCGGCCGGACCTGCTCATCGTCCTCATCATCGCCGGTGTCGTCCTCGCCCTGCTCTTCCCCGCGGACGGGGCATTCGCCGACGTCATGGACTGGGTCGTCAAGATCGTCATCGGCGTGCTGTTCTTCCTCTACGGCGCACGCCTGTCGACCCGGGAGGCCCTCAACGGGCTCATGCACTGGCGGCTGCACCTGTTGATCCTCGCCTTCACCTTCGTGCTCTTCCCGCTCATCGGCCTGGCGCTGACACCCCTGAAGAGCGCCATCGGCGATGACCTCTACCAGGGCATCCTCTTCCTCTGCCTGGTGCCGTCGACGGTGCAGTCCTCGGTGAACTTCACCTCGATCGCCAAGGGCAACGTGCCCGGCGCGATCATCAGCGCCTCGGCGTCCAACCTCATCGGCGTGTTCGCCACCCCGATTCTGGTGCTGCTGCTGATGAGCGGCGGCGACGGCGGCCTGCACATCGACACGTCGGTCTTCCTCGACATCGCCCTGCAGCTGCTCGCCCCGTTCATCATCGGGCAGATCGCCCGGGCGGTGATCCCCGCCGTGCAGACCTTCGCCAAGGCGAAGCCGACGAGCTACGTCGACAAGATCTCCATCGGCCTGGTCGTGTACTCGGCGTTCTCCGAGGGCATCGTCATGGGCGTGTGGAGTTCGGTGAGCTGGGTGGCGATCATCGGCATCGTCATCGGCTCGGTCATCCTGGTGTGGATCATGCTGACCCTGACCTCCTGGACCGCCCGGAAACTGGGCTTCAGCTACGGCGACCAGGTGGCGATCCAGTTCTGCGGGACGAAGAAATCCCTGGCCTCCGGCCTGCCGATGGCGACCGTCATGTTCACCGGCGGCGCAGGCCTGATCATCGTGCCGCTGATGATCTTCCACCAGGTGCAGCTGATGATGTGCTCGGTCCGCGCCGCGAAGTACGAGCGCGAACAGCCGGAGAACACCTGGTAGGGCGGTCCGTGCATACCGGGTACAGGTCGGGTTGTTCCAGAGTTGTTTAAAAAACTCGAAAACAACTCGGAGTGCCCCAGGGCGTCAGCACGGCACCGGACTCCCCTCGTCCGTGCAGGTCACGATAGTTGTTCAGAGTTGTTCAGAGTTGTTCGTGGTTGCCCCAGGACACCGCACCCGGCCGCTCAGTCCGCCTCCATCACCGCCAGCGTCCGGTCCGAGAGCCGCCACCGGTTCCGCCGCTTCGCCGTCCGGTGCAGCAGACCCCGCTGGGTCAGCCAGGTCATCAGCGTCCGGGCGTCCTCCTCCGTGGACTGCTGCAGCCGGGCCGCGCCGTCCAGGTCCAGGTCCGCGTGGGAGAGCAGGTAGCGCAGGGTGGCCAGCGTGGCGGCGTCCCGCGTGATGCCGCGGCCGAACTCGGTACGCACCGCCGACAGGGCCCGGGTGAAGCCGAGGTCCGCCTCCCCGTCGAAGAGGGTCACGTCGACCGAGTCCGGGCGCGCGTCCACCACCGGCGGCTCGAAGCCGGCGGCCAGCATCGCCAGCCACATCCGGTCGAAACCCCGCGAGGACCACTCCACCAGCCCCAGCGCCTGCATCGCGGACATCAGGCAGGGGTTGCGCGGCTGCGACGGGCCCGACAGCAGCCGGTCCGCCCGCGCCCCGGGCGCCAGACCGCCCGGGGAACTCACCCGGGTCAGCGCGTGGGACTGGTAGACGACGACCGGGTCCGGACCCGTCCAGTCACGGTGCAGCAGCGCATTGGTGAGTGCCTCGTCCTGCGCATCGACCGGCACACTGTTGCCCACCCCCTCCCGCACCAGGTCCCTCAGCAGACCGGTCGTCACCGCGAGCGGGGCGTGGAATTCGGTGGTGCAGACCCCGCCGTCCGGACCGCCGGACGCCGGACGTGCCACATGCCGGGCCAGCGGACGCCCCGCCGGACGCCGGTGGAAGAGGATCTCGGCGGCGACGGTGGGGGAGCCGTCGCCGGTGAGCACGTTGAGCGCGGTGAGCAGGGCCGTCAGGTCGGGGGTCTCGGCCTGCAGGGCATCGGCGGCGGCGCTGAGCGCCTCCTCGTCGTACTGCGTCACCGGGACGTCGGACGCCCGGGCCGTCTGGTCCGGATTCGCCCGCAGCCTGGTCAGCGCATCGAGTTCAGGTCCGGCGAGCGGCAGACAGGAATCCCCGACCCGGTGGCGCACCACCCCGTCGATGCCGGTGTGGACCGCGAGGCCGGCGGGCACATGGATGACGATGAGGCGTGCACCGTGGACGGTCTCGACCCAGGCATCGACACTGAGGTGCGGCCGGGTGTGGGCGAAGATGCGGTGCTCGACGTCGGTCGGGGCGAGACCGGTGCCGTTGAACGCGGCGGGTCCGGGGGTGCGGTCGGCGATGCCGAAGACGATGAAGCCGCGGCCGGCCGAGCCGTTGGCGAAACAGGTGGCTGCCGCGACGAGTGTCTGGGTGGTCTTGGCGTCCGGATTCTTCGTCGGGGTGTGGGCCGGGTCCTCCTTGAAGTCGAGGACGGCGGACTCGAGGTCGTCGGCGGTGGCGCCGTCCCAGATGCGCTCCAGGGCGTCCGCGACGACGGTCGGCAGCGCGCGCCGGACCGGCTCCGGCGGCCCTACCTGATCCATGCCGGGCGGTCACGCTTGGTGTACCCGGTCCGCGGGCGGAAACCGGCGGGATGCTTCAGCTGGGCGACGGCGTCCGCGATGATGAGCCGGAACCGCGGCTGCATCGGCGGAAGTGCGGCGACCTGGTACCAGCCGACCTGCACGGACTCGTCGTCGTTGACGTGCGGCTCCCAGTCCTCCGCCTTGTCCCCGATGACGACGCACCGGAAGGCGGTGTCCACGAAACTGCACACGTCGCCGTTGGGGTAGGTGACCGGGCCGACCGCACCCGTGCCGATCAGGGCCTCGACCTCGACGGTCAGGCCGGTCTCCTCGGCGACCTCCCGGACCGCGGCGTGGTGGGGTTCCTCACCGGGGTCGACGATGCCGGTGACCGGCGTCCACTGCTCATTGTCGGCGCGCTGGACGAGGAGGACCTCCGGGGTGGCGAAGGCCGGGGCGTCCGGGGCGACGTCCCGGACGACGATCGCGGTGACGCCGGGGACCCACAGCGGGGCGTGGCCGATATGCGTGCGGAGGTCGGTGATGAACTGCGGGGTACCCATGGATCCCGAGTGTAGCGCCGTCCTGCGGGTGGGTATACGTGCGGAAACGTGCAGTGTAGGCTCACCTCATGACTGTTTCTCTGCGAAAGTCCACCCGCCGGGCCGCCGCCGCGGCCCTCGCCCTCGCCACCGCCGTCTCCCTGGCAGCGTGCTCCTCCGACGACTCTGACAGCTCCGACAGTTCCGCCGCGTCCAGCTCCGCCACCGACTCGTTCCCCGTCTCCGTGCAGACCAAGTTCGGCGACGTCGAGATCAAGGAACAGCCCACCAAGGTCGTGGCCCTGGGCTGGGGCGACGCCGAAATCGCCACCGAACTCGGCGTCCAGCCCGTGGGGGCGACCGACTGGCTCGGCTTCGGCGGCGAAGGCCTGAGCCCGTGGGCCACCGCGAAGTACGACAAGGCCCCGGAGATCCTCGACACGCAGACCATCGACTACGAGAAGATCGCGAAGCTCGACCCGGATCTCATCCTCGATGTCCGCGACAGCGGCGACGGCGACACGAACAAGCGGCTGTCCGAGATCGCCCCGACGGTCTCCGTGCCGAAGGACGCCGACGGGTTCACCACGACCTGGGACAAGCAGGTGGAGATGATCTCCACCGCCCTCGGCGAGAAGGCGAAGGGCGACCAGCTCGTCTCGCAGGTGAACGACAAGATCACCGAGGTCGAGGACGCCCACCCGCAGTGGGCCGACAAGTCCGCCACCGTGCTGGCCAAGACCTCCGTCGAGTGGGGCGCCTATGTCAGGGGCGATGCCCGTGCCGACCTGGTCTCCGCCCTCGGGTTCAAGCCCAACGAGGAGATCACCAAGCTGGTGAAGCCGGGGGAGTTCTACGTCTCCCTGTCGGCGGAGAACCTGACGAAGGCCGATTCCGATGTCGTCATCGGCTTCCCGATCGGCGACGTGGGCGCGATCGCCGACGACGCGCAGTGGAAGACCCTCACCGCGGTGAAGGACGGCCACGCGATCGTCACCGACAAGGAGCTGTCCAACGCCATCTCCCTCGGGACGCCGGCCGCCATGCTGCACGCCCTCGACCTGCTCACCCCGAAGCTCGAGGACGCCACGAAGTAAGCGTGGCGCCGCCGCCGGTCAGCCGCAGGGCAGACGCAGCGTCCCTCCCTGGCAGGCCCCCGACCACCCGTCGCCCGCCCCGGGTGTGCCCTCGCCCAGGTGTACGTCGACCGGGTGGTTTTCGGCGTTCCGGCCACCCTCCCGACGCACACCTGGCGTGACCCCGGCGTGCGCTGGCCCGACAGCCGGGGACGGGCCGGTCAGAAGACCCAGTTCACCAGCACCACATAGCAGGCGGTGCCCAGCAGGATCGACCACGTCGACGAGCGTTTCCACAGGTGGACCACCACCGTGACCGCCAGGGCGATGAGCGCCGCGCCGACTCCTCCGGGACTGCCGGTGGTGTCCGACATCGTGTACATGACCAGCACGATCATCACGCCGGTCGGCATGGCGACGCCCAACCACCCGACCAGGGCGGAATCCCGGAAGAAGCGCATCGCGGCGAAGGGCAGGGCGCGCAGCAGCACGGTCACGAGGAACACGCCGCCGAGGATGAGCAGGGTGTTCCGCAGGTCCACGCCCTCAGGCAGGCCGGCCGACGCGAGGAGCACAGGATCCATCAGACCGCCTCCCCGCCACGACCGGCGCCGGCATCCGTACCCGCACCGGCATGACCGTCTCCACCGCGCCGCTGGTCGACGAAGAACCGCGCCACCAGGAAGACGAAGTAGATCGACAGTCCGACCAGCAGCATCTGGTCCCCGCCGACGAGCAGTCCCACCACTCCGGCGGCGACCGCGACGACCGGCAGCAGCACGTCACGCTTGGCGTCCATCGCCTCGATGGCCAGCACGACGAACAGGGCGGTCAGGGCGAAGTCCAGTCCCTCGATCTCGAAGGGCAGCGCCGACCCGAGCAGTGCCCCGAGGATCCCGGGCACCACCCAGGACAGCTGGCAGAAGATCTGCACCGCCAGCACCCGCGCCTGCGTCCAGGTCACGCCCCGCTTCGACGAGAGGATGGCGTAGGTCTCGTCGGTGAGCGCGTAGACGCCGTAGGCCCGCGCCAGCGGGGAATGCACCGCCTGCACCGGGTAGCTCAGCCCGTAGAAGATATGCCGGAAATTGACGAGGAAGCCGTAGAGGGCCGCCGACAGCGGGGCGATACCACCGGTGACCAGGGACACGGCGAGGAACTCCATGGATCCGGCGTAGATGGTGATGCTGAACACCGGCGTCCACCACCAGGCGAAACCGGTCTGGCTCATCAGCAGGCCGAAGGCCAGCCCCAGGGGCAGCAGGCCGAGCGCGACGGTCCAGGCGTCCCGCACGCCCGCGGTGAATTCCGTGCGGGTGGCGGCGGTCATGACTGTGCGGAGTCCTCCCCGTGCTCCCGGGCCCACCAGGCCGTCAGCTCGGCGACGGCCTCGTCGTGCTCCATCGGGCCGCGGTCGAGCCGCAGCTCCTTGAGGAACGCCCAGGCCTTCCCCACCTCGGGTCCCGGGGAGATGCCGAGGATCTGCATGATCTCGTTGCCGTCGAGTTCCGGACGGACGGCGGCGAGGTCCTCCTTCTCCTTCAGCTCCACGATCCGGGCGTCCAGATCGTCGCAGATGCGGCGCAGCCGGGCGGCCTTCTTCCGGTTGCGGGTGGTGCAGTCGGCGCGGACGAGGATCTGCAGCTCGGGCAGCAGCTCACCGGCGTCGGTGACGTAGCGGCGGACGGCGGAATCGGTCCACGCCCCGTCGCCGTAGCCGTGGAAGCGCATGTGGAGGAAGACGAGCTGCCCGATCTCCCCGATGGTCTTCTTCGGAAATTTCAGGGTGCGCAGCCGACGGCGCGCCAGCCGGGCGCCGACGACCTCGTGGTGGTGGAAGGTGACCGCCCCCGAGTCGGTGAACGCCCGCGTGTCCGGCTTGCCGATGTCGTGCAGCACCGCGGCCCAACGCAGCACGAGCCGCTGGTGGTCGTCGAGCTCCCGGTCGGTGCCGGTCAGCTCCTGCTCCAGCTCCACGGCCTGGCGCAGCACCTGCAGGGAGTGGGCGTAGACGTCCTTGTGCTGGCGGTGCTCGTCCTGGGTGAGCTTCAGCGCCGGCAGTTCGGGCAGCACGTGACCGGCCAGCCCGGTCTCCACCATGAGGTCCAGCCCGGTCCACGGCTGGTCGCCGAGCATGAGCTTGTCGAGTTCGGCGGCGTCCCGTTCGACGGTGATGCGGGTGATCTGGTCGGCCATCCCGGTCATCGCCTGCAGCACCCGCGGGGCGACGGTGAAGCCGAGCTGGGAGGCGAACCGGCAGGCCCGGAGCATGCGCAGCGGGTCGTCGTGGAAGGACTGCTCGGGGGCGGCGGGGGTGTCCAGCACGCCGGCGACGAGGTCGTCGATGCCGTTCTGCGGGTCGCGGAGCTGGTGGTCGCCGGCCGCGTCGAGTTCCAGGGCGATGGCGTTGCAGCGGAAGTCGCGGCGCACGAGGTCCTCGTCCAGGGAGTCCCCGAAGGTGACCTCGGGATTGCGGGATTCGCCGTCGTACTGGTCGGCGCGGAACGTGGTGATCTCCACGGTCATACCGTCGACCAGGGCGGAGACGGTGCCGAAGGCGATGCCGGTGTCCCACACGGTGGAGGCGACGTCGTCGAGGATCGCCGTCACGGCGTCCGGCCGGGCGTCCGTGGTGAAGTCGAGGTCGTGGGAGAGGCGGCCGAGCAGGGCGTCGCGGACGGAGCCGCCGACGAGGTAGAGGGAGTGGCCGCGGGCGGCGAAGGCGGCCGCCAGGGTGGTCAGGGTCCGGTCGTGTCGCGTCACCGCGTCCCAGGCGGCGGTGAGCAGTCTCGTGCGTTCCATCCCCGTCATCTTAGCGCTGACTCCCTTTTCACAGATACAGGCACTACGCTGGTCCACCATGAGTCAGAGGCGTCGCCGCACCAGCCCGGATCCCCGCCGTTCCCCGGCGCGCCCGGTGCACCAGCGCGACCACAGTGAACTGCCGACCTCCATCGAGACCAGTGCGGGGGGTCTGGTGCTGTCCGGGATGGCGGAGGCGGTCCGCGGCGACGGGTCGGTCGACCTGTCGAAGATGTACGTCGCCCTCATCGGACGCCTCGACCGGCGCGGCCGTCTCCTGTGGTCCATCCCGAAGGGGCATGTCGAGCCGAACGAGGAGGCGCACACCACCGCCGAGCGGGAGGTGTGGGAGGAGACCGGGATCTCCGGGGAGGTCTTCTCCGATCTCGGGACGATCGACTACTGGTTCGTCTCGGAGGGCACGCGTATCCACAAGACGGTGCACCACCATCTGCTGCGGTTCGTCGACGGCGATCTCAATGACGAGGATCCGGAGGTGACCGAGGTGGCGTGGCTGCCGGTGAGCCACCTGGTGGAGCGTCTCGCCTACGCCGACGAGCGGAAACTGGCCCGTCAGGCCCACGACCGGCTGCCCGACCTCGCCCGTGCGGAGGCGAAGGCGGGTCGGCGTACGCCGCGGTAGGCGGGTGACGGTGCGAGTGGGTGTGCGGACAGGTCTCCTGCGTCCGGTGATGCGCGGTCTCGGTGTGGCCGCGGCGCTGGCCGTGGGGGCCGCCGTCGCCGTCCCCGGGGTACCCGCCGGCGCGCAGACCGCGCAGGTCGACCAGGCCGGCACCGAGTTCACCGCGCAGGACGCCGTGGCGGATCCGGCGGAGGGCACCGGGACGGCGGCGGTGTGGGAGAACCCGCAGTCCCGGTCGACGGAGCCGGACCGGGGGATCCGTGCACAGGTGGTGGCGCAGTCGCCGGAGTCGCTGACGCTGCGGGACACCCTGCAGCTGACGGTGCAGGTGACGAATTCCTCGGACCGTGTGCTCACCGACCTGCAGCTGCGTCCGCAGCGGCAGGAGGCGCTGGGGTCGGCGCCGGAAGTCGGCGTCTCGTTGCTGGCGAACGAGGGGGAGTACCCGTGGGTCGGGGAGTTCTCACCGGTCCCCGGGACGCGGCTCGCTCCGGGGGACACCGTGGAGGTGCCGTTGTCCCTGCCGGTCGCCGATCTCGGGATCGGCACGGCCGGGGTGTATCCGCTGCTGGTGAACCTCAACGGCGATCTGGGCGGCGACGGCTCCTCCTATCTGTCGGGTGCGCGGACGACGCTCACCGTCCGTGACGACAGCGCCGGCAGTGACGACAGCGCCGGCAGTGCCGGCAGCAGCGACGACAAGAGCGACAGCGCCGACAGCACAGCCGGTGCCGCGCCGTTCACCCTGCTCTGGCCGCTGGCCGCCCGGACCACCGTCACCCCGGCCCAGGTCGGCGACGCCCCGGACCCCGCGACGCTCTACCTCTCCGATGACTCCCTCGCCGGGGAGCTCGGCGAGGGCGGCCGGCTGCGCGACCTGCTCGACACCTACCGGGACGCCGTCGCCGACCACCGGGTCGACGAGGCGACCTGCCTCGCCGTGGATCCCGCCCTGCTCCAGACCGTGCAGCGGATGACCCGGGGCTACCGGGTGGCGGCCCAGGCGCCGAGCCCCGTCAAGGAGCCGACCCGGTTGCGCGACCGCTGGACCCACCACGACGACGACGGCCCGGTCGCCGACGGGTCCGGGAAGGACGCCGCGGCGTCCTGGCTCAGCGATCTCACCGACGTCGTCAGCGGCGGCAGCGACGGCAACAGCAACGGCAGTAACAGCGCAGCCCGGTGTGTCGTCCCGCTGCCCTGGGGTGGCGCGGACCCGAGTGCCGTCGCCGCGACCGGCGATCCCCGGCTCACCGGGGAGACGATGACCCGGGGGACGCAGACCATCGAGGAGGTGCTGGGGGTGCAGGCCGCCCGCAGCGTGGTCGTCCCCGGTTCCGGCTACATCGACCCCGACGTCTCCGGCGTGGTGCTGCCCGGCCAGACGACCGTGGTCAACGACACGACGACCACCGCCGACAGCGGCGGGGACGCCACCACCGCCCCGGTCGTCGACCTGCCGGACGGTGCCCGGGCCCTGCGGTACCCGGCGGCACTGGGCAGTGCGCTGGCGGCGACGGGGACCGCACCGTCGACGGCCGCCTACTCGGATCCGTGGATGCGGCGTCACCTCTCCGACGACGGGCCCGCGGGCCGGATGGCGGCGGCCGTCGCCGTCCTCGATCTCGAGATCGACCGCGCCCGCCGGGAGACCGGCGCCGGTTCCGGTGATGATTCCGGCGCCGGGTCGGTTCTCGCGGTGCCGCCGGCGGAATGGACCGTCGACGGCGCCGACGCCCGCACCTGGCTCGCCGCCGTCACCCGGCACCTGTCCGACGGCTCGGCACGGCCGCAGTCGTTCGGCGACGCACTCACCGGGGCGTCCCGTCCGGGGACGGCGACCGCCCCCGGCGCGGATCCCGCCGCGGTCGACGCCGGCGAGATCCGCCACGCCGCGCAGCTCGCCGGCCACATCACCGATCTCGCCGACATCATGAGCGACGACCCGAATATCGCGCTGACCAGGACGACCTATACCCGGCCGATCTTCGACGACCTGCTGCGGGCCCTGTCGGACACCCGTCGGCGGGTGGCGGACGAGTCGGCGGCGACCCGGTCAGCGGAGGCCGGCCGGATGGACCGGGTGGGTCAGCTCGTCCATGACCTGCGGACCTCGGTCTCCCTCCTGCCGCCGGGGAATGTCTTCGCCCGCGCGAGCGATTCCTCACCCCTGCTGGTCGTGGCGCGCAACGGACTGCCGCTGCCGGTGAAGGTGCGGGTCGACTACTCGTCGGCGCCCGGAGTCGCCCTCAACACGCCCGGGGTGCAGCAGATTCCGGCGCAGGGCAGCGTGACGCTGCAGATGACCACGGACATTCCTGACGACCTCGACGTCACCGATCTGACGATGCAGCTTTCCACCCCCGATGACGTGCAGATTTCCGATGCCGTGACGGTCCGGGTCACCTCCGCGCACGGTGTCAACGCGATCGTCCTGGCCGTCGCGGCGGCCGTCGTGGTGGCCCTCGCGGGCGTCGCGACAGTCGTCTGGCGGCGACGGCGGTTCGCCAAGCGGGGCCCGGGTGCAGGATGATGGGGCGCGTGACTGATTCACCAGAGGACTCCGGAAAGGACGCCGGGACCGACAGCGACCGGCAGGACCCGTCCGGTCAACGCGGCCGGTTCCGCGCGACGTCGTCACCGTCCCGGACCCGGCAGGACCCCGCCGAAGTGGCCGAGCGTGCCGGTCGGACCGGCCGTGCCGACACCGCCGGCCGACGGGCGGTTGACGCGACCCGGGCGGCCGAGAACGCGGTCGGCACCGCGTCCGGCACCGGCACCGACAGTGCCGGCAACGCCGACAGCGCCCCGCACGATGCCCAGCACGCCTCGGACACCGACGTCGTCCGGGCGTCCGGCACGATGGCGATCGCCACACTGCTGAGCCGGGTCACCGGCTTCCTGCGCACCGTATTCATCGGGTCAGCGCTCGGTGTGGGAGTCGCCTCGGCGTTCAACACCGCGAACACCCTGCCGAACCTCATCACCGAGCTGGTGATGGGCGCGGTGCTCACCAGCCTGGTGGTGCCGCTGCTCGTCCGCGCGGAGAAGGAGGACCCCGACCGGGGTGCCGCCTTCATCCGCCGGCTGTTCACCCTGACCTTCACCCTGATGATGACGGTGACGGTGCTGTCGGTGTTCGCCGCCCCACTGCTCACCCGCATGTCACTGGACGCCCACGGCAAGGTCAACGTCGGCATGTCCACGTCCTTCGCCTATCTCGTGCTCCCGCAGATCGTGTTCTACGCGATGTTCTCGGTGATGATGGGTGTGCTCAACACCAAGGGCGTGTTCAAACCCGGGGCCTGGGCGCCGGTGGTCAACAACGTGGTCACCCTGGCGATCCTGAGTTTCTACATGCTGCTGCCGCAGGACTCGAAGCTGCAGCCGACCGACTCGGTGACCATCACCGACCCGCACATCCTGCTGCTCGGCCTCGGCACCACCGCCGGGGTGGTCGCCCAGGCGCTGATCATGGTGCCGTACCTGAAGAAGGCCGGTATCGACCTGCGCCCGCTGTGGGGGCTCGACGACCGCATCAAGCAGATGGGCGGGATGGCGCTGGCCATCGTCGTCTACGTCGCGATCTCCCAGGTCGGCTTCGTCCTCAACAACCGCATCGCCTCCGGCGCCGACGACGGTGCCCCGACGATCTACACCCAGGCCTGGCAGCTGCTGCAGATGCCCTACGGCATCGTGGGCGTCACCCTGCTCACCGCGGTGATGCCACGACTGTCGCGCAACGCCGCCGAGGGTGACGACCGGGCGGTCGTCAAGGACCTGTCGATGGCCGGCCGGTTGACGATGCTGGTGATGGTGCCGGTCATCGTCTACATGACGGCCTTCGGCACCGTCATCGCCCCGGCCCTGTTCGCCTACAAGGACTATTCGCTCGACGCGGCGAACGTGCTGGGCTGGACGATCAGCTTCTCCGCGTTCACCCTCATCCCGTACTCGCTGGTACTGCTGCACCTGCGCGTGTTCTACGCCCGCGAGGAGGCGTGGACGCCGACGTTCATCATCGGCGGCATCACCGTCACCAAGCTGGTGCTGGCCTATCTGGCCCCGCACATCGCCAGCGAACCCCGGCTGGTCGTCGTGCTGCTGGGTGCGGCGAACGGCATGGGCTTCGTCGCCGGTGCGATCATCGGCCACCGGCTGCTGAAACGCTCGCTGGGCCATCTCGGGATGCGCAGTGTCGCGCACACCGCGCTGTGGGCGCTCGGGGCGTCCGTCGTCGCCGCGCTCATCGCCTGGCGGGTGGACGCCCTGCTCACCCGTTTCGTGTTCCCCGGGACCTCCTCGATCGGCTTCATCGTCCGGCTGCTCGTCACCGGCGTGGTCTTCGTGATCCTGGCCGCCCTGATCCTGTCGCGGTCGAAGCTGGCCGAGGTCATGACGATCGGTGCCACCCTGGCGCGCCTGCCGCTGATCGGCGGACTGTTCCGGGGTGCGGCCCGTGCCGTCGCCGAGCGTCCGGAGGACGAACTGCCGTCGACAAAGATCACCGCCGTCGATCTCGGCGATGTCGGTGCGGTATTCTCGCCGACGGGCATGGTCGGCACCCTGCCGCCGCTGTCCGCCGGCCGCGTCCGCGGTCCGCGCCTGGTCCCCGGCGCCCCGATCCTGCAGGGCCGCTTCCGGCTGCTCGCCGACCACGGCGGGTCCCCGGCCGCCCGGCTGTGGCAGGCCCGGGACAACTCGACCGGCGAGCTCGTCGCGGTCACCGTCCTCGACCCGCAGCTGGCGGGCGTGACCTCCGCGGAGATCACCGCGGCCAACGCCCGCCTCGCCGACGTCCATTCCCCGGCGATCGCGCGGGTCCACGAGATCTGCGACGCCCACACCATGGTCGCCGTCGTCGCGGACTGGACCGACGGTGCGGCCCTCACCCGGGTCGCCGAATCCACCCCGGACCCGACCGCCGCCGGCTATGCGATGGTCGGGCTGGCGGAGGCCGCCGCCACCGCCGAGGACGCGGGGACCAGCCTGGGCATCGACCACCGGAACCGGCTGCGGATCAGCACCGACGGCCACGGCGTCCTGGCGTTCCCCGGCATCCTGCCCGGCGGGTCGCCGCGACAGGATGTGCACGCGCTGGGCGTGTCCCTGTCCCTGCTGCTGTCCGGGGTGCCGGACGGGGAGATCCCCGACAATCTGCGGCTGCTGACCCGGGCGGCCAAGTCCGCCGAGTCCATCACCGCCGCCGAACTGGCGGGCCGGCTGCGCGCGGTCACCGCCCCCGACACCCTCATCGCCGCCGATGCCGACGTCGCCCCCGACCCCGCCACCCGGCCCGGGTTCGGTGCCGCCCCGGAGAAGCGGTCGCGGGCCTTCATCGGCGGTGTCGCCACGATCGTCGGCGTGCTGCTCGTCGTGGCGGTCATCGCGGTCGTCGTCGCGCTGGTCGGCGGAGGACGCAAGGATTCCCCGCTGACGACGGACTCCATCCGCGGCAACGACGGCCTGGGCGAGGTCGCGGTCACCCGGCCGACCGATGTGACCGAGTGGGCGCCGGCCGACGGCCGGGGCACGCCCGACAACCCGGATCTCGCCCATCTGACGGTCGACGGCGATCCGGCCACCGTGTGGGAGACCGCACAGTACCAGGCCCAGTTCGGTCCCGGGACGGACGCTGTGAAGGAGGGCATCGGCCTGCTCGTCTCGCTGCCGCAGGCGACGGCGCTGTCGGCGGTCGACCTGACGGGCATGAAGCCCGGGACGACGGTCGAGCTGCGCGTCGGCAGCGGGGACGTGACCTCGCTGGACCAGACCAGGGTGGTCGCCACCGGCACCGCCGGTTCCGACCACATGTCGCTCACCGCCGACGGGAAGACCGACGGCAGTGCCCCCGCGGACGGCGAGAAGGGAAGCCGGCGACAGCTCTCCGAGCCCGGCGACCGGGTGCTGTTGTGGATCACCGGCCTGCCGCTGCCGGACGCCGCGACGGTCGGGGAGATCACCGTGCACGGTGCCCCGGTGGTGTCGCAGCAGTCGTCGACGGCAGAGACGGCGGGAGCACCGGAGACCCAGGGTGCCGGGGACCCGACAGCGGTACCGACCCCTGCCCTGTAGCGCGCGGCGCGACGTCCGGGGTGGCAGCGGACCTGTCCGAGTGGCAGGCATAAACCACGTTCACCCGGGGTGTAGCAGTACTTTTGGCCTGCCAGGCGGACAAGTGGCCTGCCAGGCGGACATGTGGCCTGCCGGTGAGATGCGCTGCCGGCAGGGCGCTGGGGTGCTGGGGTGGTGGGGTGCGACGGATCCCTTCAGACCGGATCAGTGTCCGGATCAGTGTCCAACCTGGTGCCCGGAAATTCTTGTTATTCGGTGTCATCCCAGGTCACCGGTGGTGCTGTGGACAGTTCATCCACAGTTCCGCACCGGGCAGGCACTTTCCGGGACAAACATTCACCGGGCCGGTACGCTGACGGACAACGCTCCCCCAGGGGATTTCGGGGGAGACGGGGACCAGGGACTCACCTGGGACACACCAGCGAACATCCGGGGGACAGCCATGCACACCATCACGTCGACAACCATCCGACCCGAACCCATCACAGCGGAAGTCACTACAGTCACTGCCGTCGCGGCAGCCACGGCAGCCACGGCCGCCACGGCGCCGACAGCCACTGCAGCACCCGCCGCACGAAACACTGAGCCCACCGCACCCACCGACGCCGAACTGCTCCGACGCCACCGCGCGGGCTGCCCGGACGCCTACCGGGACCTCGTCACCCGGCATGAACGCCTGCTCGGCTGGACCGTCCGGCAGGCCGGCGTCGCCCACGACGACCGGGCCGACGTCATGCAGGACGGACTGCTGAAGATCCACCGCCGGGCCGCGTCCTTCCGCGGCGACGACTCGGCCACCGGCTGGATGTGCGCCTTCATGGCGAACACCGCACGCAGCCATCTGCGCAGCACCGCCCGCGCCGACGAGCACCAGCTCCGGTCACCGGACGCCGACCTCGTCACCCGCCTCTCCGACCGGCGCACCCCGGAGACCACCGGCTCACTCACCCGGATCCTCATCACCGAGGCACTGGCCGACCTCCACCCCGAACTGCGGCGCGTCCTGCTGCTCACGGAGGTCGCGGGGTTGACCGTCGGAGACGTCGCCGCGGAACTCGGCGTCCCGACCGGGACCGTGAAATCGCGGCGCTCACGGGCGCGCCACCAGCTCGCCGGGCGACTGCGGGCGATGGGCGTCGCCCCGGCCACCATGGCCGACCACGACTGAACACGACTGGACACGACTGACTGACGGGCCGGCGTCCCGACCGACTATGATCGGCGCCCATGAGTGAAGCAGCCCCCGGTACCGTCCACGACCTCATCATCATCGGCTCCGGCCCGGCCGGTTACACCGCCGCCGTCTACG
This sequence comes from Drosophila nannoptera, assembly GCA_020883555.1. Classification (NCBI taxonomy): domain Eukaryota; kingdom Metazoa; phylum Arthropoda; class Insecta; order Diptera; family Drosophilidae; genus Drosophila; species Drosophila nannoptera. The sequence continues at coordinate 11,387 of JABVZY010000450.1, read as the reverse complement.
CCGCCCGCGCCGAACTGAAGCCGATCGTCTTCGAGGGCATCGAGTACGGCGGCCTGCTCATGCAGACCACCGAGGTCGAGAACTTCCCCGGCTTCCCGGCCGGCATCCAGGGTCCCGCCCTGATGGAGGACATGCGCAGCCAGGCCGAGAAGTTCGGCGCCGACCTGCGCATCGAGGACGTCGTCCGCGTCGAACTCGACGGTGACGTGAAGAAGGTCTTCACCGACGACGAGGAACTCCACGCGAAGTCCGTCATCCTCGCCACCGGCGCCGCACCCCGCTACCTCGGCGTCCCGGGGGAGGAGCAGCTGCTGGGCCACGGTGTGTCCGCCTGCGCCACCTGCGACGGATTCTTCTTCAAGGAGAAGCAGATCGCGGTCATCGGCGGCGGTGATTCGGCGATGGAGGAGGCGGACTTCCTAACGAAGTTCGGCGACCGGGTGACGATCATCCACCGGCGCGACCAGTTCCGCGCCTCCGCGATCATGCAGGAGCGGGTGCTGAACAACCCGAAGATCGACGTCATCTACAACGCGAAGGTCACCGAGGTCCTCGGCGACGGCGCGGTGCAGGCGCTGCGGCTGGAGGACACGGTCACCGGCGAGTCCCGGGAGGTCCCGATGGACGCCATGTTCGTCGCCATCGGCCACGATCCGCGCACCGCCGTCTTCGAGGGCCAGGTGGACCTGAAGGAGGACGGCTACGTGAAGGTCGCCGAGCCGTCCACCGCCACTTCCCTGCCGGGCGTCTTCGCCGCCGGTGACCTCGTGGACTCGCACTACCAGCAGGCCGTCACCGCCGCGGGGTCCGGCTGCCGCGCCGCCCTCGACGCCGAGGCCTACCTCGCCGGGCTCGGCGCCTGAGCAGCGCACCTGACCCCTGCTGTGCAGAGCCTGTGAGTGCACGCCACGCGTCCCGTCAATCACGGTCCGGCGCACTGTGACGGGTAGAGTATGAGAGACCGCACCCCGTCCGTCCGTACTCTCCAGGAGGCCCCCACCATGGCTGAGCCGATCACCGTCACCCAGGACACCTTCCGTTCCACCGTGATCGATGCGGACCGGCCGGTTCTCGTGGACTTCTGGGCGAGCTGGTGCCGCCCCTGTCTGCAAATGGAGCCGGTCCTCGAGGAGATCGCGCAGACCTACGACGGCCGCGCCACCGTGGCGAAGGTCAACGTCGACGAGGAACGCGTCCTGGCCTCCATGTTCCAGGTGATGAGCATCCCCGCTCTCATGGTGTTCTCCGGCGGGAAGAAGGTCGCCGAGCTCCACGGACGTCAGTCACGGGAGGACCTCACCGACCGCCTGGACGCCCTGGCCTGATCCGGGCTCGGAGAACGCACAGTGTACGGAGAAGTACTCAAGGTCGGCGACCGGGACCCGCGGGTGGCGGAGGTCCGGGGCACGCTCGCACGTCTCGGCTACATCGACGGCTTCACCGGCGACGCGGCCGGCGACTCCCAGCAGTGGCGCCCCGGTGACGACCTGTTCGACCCCGCCCTGGAGACGTCACTCCGGGCCTTCCAGCAGCAGCGCGGCGTCATCGCCGACGGACACATCACCTCGGGCACGCTCCGGGCACTGCGCGAGGCGTCCTACACCCTGGGCGCCCGCGTCCTGTCGCTGCAGCCCCCCGGACACTGGTTCGTCGGTGACGATGTCGCCGAACTCCAGCAGCAGCTCAACGACCTCGGTTTCTACACCGACCGGGTCGACGGACACTTCGGGCCCAACACGCATGACGCGGTCCGCCGCTACCAGCTGGACTACGCCCTCACCTCGGACGGCATCTGCGGTCCGGTGACCCTGCGCGCCCTGTCCTACCTTGGCAGGCGCATCACCGGCGGCTCGCCGCAGGCCATCCACGAGCAGGAGCAGATCCGCGCCGCCGGATCCCGCCTCACCGGCAAGCGGGTGGTCATCGACCCCGGCTTCGGGGACAGCCACTCCGGGCAGGTCGTCCGCGGCCGCTACGGGGAGATCACCGAGGAGGAGATCCTGTGGGATCTCGCCACCCGGACCGAGGGCCGAATGATCGCCGCGGGGATGGAGACCATCCTCTCCCGGCCGCGGTCGGGCGATCCGACGAGCCTGGACCGGGCGAGCATCGCCAACGCCTTCGGCGCGGATCTCATGATCTCGCTGCGGTGCGACCAGTACCCCAACGACAAGGCCAACGGCGCCGCCTCGTTCTTCTTCGGCTCCGAATCCGGCAACTCGTCGGTGATGGGGGAGAAGCTCGCCGGATTCATCCAGCGGGAGGTCGTCGCCCGGACGCCGCTGACCGACTGCGGACGCCACGGACGGACCTGGGATGTCCTGCGGATGACGCAGATGCCGACGGTGCAGTTCTACGCCGGCTACCTGACGAACCCGCACGATGTCGCCGTCCTCACCGACCCGGAACAGCGGGACACGATGGCGGAGGCGATCGTCGTGGCAGTCAAGCGGCTGTATCTCCTCGACGACGACAACGCCCCCACCGGCACCTACACCTTCAGCGACCTGCTGGAGGACGAGCGGCGGTAGCGGCGCCGGCCGGGGTCATCGCCCCGACCCGCCGAGCACCGTCGACAGGGGCCGGACGTCGTTGAGCAGGGCGTGGGCGTCCACCGGCGGCGTACTGAACAGCGACGACCGCGACTCGATCTCCCTGCGGTACCGCGGGAACCGCGGGTGCCGGCCGACGACGGTGAACCCCTCCTGCTCGAGGATGTCCGCCGAGAGCACCGGGGCACTCTCCAGGTCGGTGACGTCGCCGGCGGGCCGCTCCTCCCAGCCACGGTAGCCTTCCGGCGTGTAGGTCCTCCCGGCTCCGGCGGGGCCGTCGAGGCCGTCGAGGCCGTCGAGTCTTCCGGGGGCGGCATCCGCGTCATTGCGGCCGAAGGCCTCGACGGCCTTCACACCGCGGCGTTCCGCCTCGGTCATGACCGTCTCGATGAGACTGTGCTCCAGGTACAGACCCATGTAGGGCTGGTCGACGAAGACCGTGGAGACGAGCACGGCGTCCGAGGAGACCGGGCCGGAGGGCAGCGCGCCGGCACCGGGGAAGTAGCCGCCGGGGGCGAAGAAGACGGTGGCGGCGGGCCGCTCCACACTGCCGACGTCCCCGGTGCCGACATAGGCGGTGTAGCCGCAGATACCCCACCGGTACAGGACGGACTGTATCCACATCTGCTTGTCGAATTCCGGGTCGGTCGGCCGGGTGGCGGGCGGCAGCTCCCAGAAGGTGCTCCGTGCCGCCTGTTCCTCGAGCTCTGCCCCACCGTCATGGCTGAGTGTCCTGTACCTGATCTCCACCCGGTCCTCCGTTCGTCAGGGAAAGTCTACCGGTCCGCGGTGTGGCGGCAGTGCTCTACCGCCGCTACCACCGCAGCTACCGGTGCTTCCGGCGCTACTGACCCTCGCGGGGCAGGCGCAGCAGATCGGTGATGCGCTCGAAATCGTCGGTGTCACCGAACTCCACGACGATCTTCCCCTTCTTCGTCCCCATCTGCACGGTGACACGGGTGTCGAGGGCGTCCGCGGCGCTGCTGGCCCATTCCCGGACCTGCGGCGGCTGCTCACGGGGCGCCCGCTTCGTCTTGACCGGTTCCCCACCCTCGCCACGGTTGTGGAGGACGACCGCCTCCTCCGTCGCCCGGACGCTGAGCCCCTCGGCGACGATACGGCCCGCCAGCGCCTCCTGGGCGGCGGCGATGTCGGCGTCCGTCGGCCCCTTCATTCCGAGCAGGGCTCGGGCGTGACCGGCGCTGAGGACGCCGGCGGCGACCTTGCGCTGCACCGGCACCGGCAGCTGCAGCAGGCGGATCATGTTGGTGATCACCGGACGGGACCGGCCGAGCTTCTTCGCCAGCTCCGCCTGCGTCACGTCGAACTCCTCGAGGAGCTGCTGGTAGGCGCTCGCCTCTTCCAGCGGGTTGAGGTTCACCCGGTGGATGTTCTCCAGCAGGGCGTCCCGCAGCATCGCCTGGTCGTCGGTCTCCCGGACGATCGCGGGGATCGTCTCGAGCCCCGCCAACTGGGTGGCGCGCAGTCGGCGCTCACCCATGATGAGTTCGTAGCCGTCCGCGACCGGCCGCACGACGACCGGCTGCAGCAGCCCGAACTCGCGGATGGAGTGGACGAGCTCGTTGAGCGGCTCCTCCTCGAACACCTGGCGGGGGTTCTTCGGATTGACCCGGACGTCACCGACCGGCAGTTCCTGGTAGGTCGCACCGAACTCGTTCGGGGCGGACGCGGCGGCAGCGTCAGAGCCGGCACCCGGACCGGCGGGCGCCGCATTCTCGACGGCCCGCCCGGCAGCCTCGGCGGCAGCCGCTTCAGCGGCCGCGGCGGCACGGGCGGAGGCCCCGTTGCCGGACCCGGCACCGAGGATGACATCGGCGGCACTGTTGCCCAGGTGAGGTTTCGTCGGCGCCGTGGGGATCAGGGCGGACAGGCCACGGCCCAGTCCGCCGGACCCCGAGGCGGGACGCTGCAGATCCATCTGCGGCAACGTGGGCTTCCTGCGCTTACCACTCATGACTGTGCTCCCTGCTGGGCCAGCTCGGCGCGGAGTTCGGGGGCCACCCCGATCGGGGCGGTCTGCTCGACCGGCAGGTAGTCGCCCCGCTCGGCCAGTTCCACGGCCGCATCGAAGTAGGCGAGGGCACCGCGCGAGCCGGCGTCGTACTGCAGGACGGTCTGACCGTATCCGGGTGCCTCGGAGACCTTCACGCTGCGCGGGATGAGGTTGTCCAGCACCACCGAGCCGAAGTGCGACCGCACCTCGTCGGCGACCTGTTCCGCCAGTTTCGTGCGCGCGTCGTACATGGTGAGCAGCACCGCGGAGACATGCAGCTCCGGGTTGAGGTGCTGCCGGATCATCGAGATGTTGTTGAGCAGCTGTCCCACACCCTCCAGCGCGTAGTACTCGCACTGGATCGGGATGAGCACCTCGGTGGCGGTGTTCATCGCGTTGATGGTCAGCAGGCCGAGCGACGGCGGGCAGTCGATGAAGACGTAGTCGTAGCCCTCGGTCGCGAGGAACTCGTCGGTGAGGTTGTCGCGCAGCCGGTACTCACGGCGGACCATGGAGACCAGTTCGATCTCGGCGCCGGCGAGGTCGATGGTGGCGGGGATGCAGTGCAGGTTCGCGTTGTCCGGGTTGACCTGGACCGTCTCGGCGGCGGTCGCCTTGCCGATGAGCAGTTCATAGGAGGACGGCGTGCCGACCTGGTGCGCCACCCCGCACGCCGTCGAGGCGTTGCCCTGCGGGTCGAGGTCGACGACGAGGACCTTCATGCCGTGGATGGCCAGCGCCCAGGCGATGTTCACCGTCGAGGTGGTCTTGCCGACGCCCCCCTTCTGGTTCGCGACGGTCAGCCGTCGCGTCTGGTCGGGGTGGGGCAGTGACAGTCGCGCCGGATTGCTGATCATGGCGGCGCGGCGTGCGGCGTCCGCGATCGGGGTATCGTCCCAGCGGTCTGCAGTCATGGACATCCTTTTTCTCGGTCTTGACCGTGCCAGCCTAGTCGTGCGGGCGCCGGACGGTCTACCGGGCCCGACGGACCTCGGCGATGTAGGTGGGCCGACCCAGCAGGTCCCCGCCGATCTCCCGCACGGTGCCGTCCACACCGCCGGCCTTCGCGATCTGGTCGGCGTCCCGCTCGAACTCCTCGGCGACGCTCGATCCCTTCATGGCACGGACGTACCCGCCGACCTTCGCCAGCGGAAGGGACCACCCCATCAGCTTACCGAGCGGGGCGACGGCGCGGGACGTGACGACGTCGGCGCCGCCGACCGCACGGCGGACGGTCTTCTCCTCGGCGCGGCCCCGGTGGACCTCCACCGTGTCCAGCCCGAGATCGGCGACGACCTCGTCGAGGAACGTGGTGCGGCGCAGCAGCGGCTCCACCAGCTGCACCTGCAGGTCGGGGCGGGCGATCGCCAGCGGGATACCGGGCAGGCCGGCGCCGGAGCCGATGTCGACGACCCGGACCCCCTCCTCCACCACTTCACCGAGGACGGCGCTGTTGAGGATGTGCCGCTCCCAGAGCCGGTCCGCCTCCCGCGGGCCGATGAGTCCGCGTTCCACACCGGCCCCGGCAAGCCAGTCGGCGTAGCGTTCCGCCAGGTCGATCCGGTCGCCGAAGATCCGGCGGGCTGCCTCACTCACGTCGCTGTTGCTCACGGTGACCAGCATAGCGGGCACCCCGGACAGCGGGACGCCCCGGTCACCGTCAGATGCGGTGACCGGGGCGTCCGGGAACGTGTCGCGCTGAGCTGACTCAGTGCCGGATCAGTCCAGCTCCGACCGGCGCTGCTGCAGCAGTGCCCGGTGTTCGATGTTCCGGCCCCGCTTCTTGCGCTGGTTCTTCGACGGCGGATTGTCGATCAGCCCGGTCAGCCGGGCGATCTCCGCGTCGAGCTGGTCGGCGGACATCCCGGCCATCTGGCCCGTGACCGTGGCCTTCTGTTCGTCGGTCAGGTGGCTGCCGGCACCGGCCGGCTGGTCGGACGGCGCCGCAGTGGAGTCCGCGGCCGCCGGCGTGTCCGCGGCGTCCTGCGCGGTGGTCGCCTCCACTGTGCCTGCCTTGCCTGCCTTGCCGGCCTTACCCGTCTTCGCGGCCTTACCGCTCTTCGCCGGCTCCGGCGCGTCCTTCTTGTCGTCCTCCTTGTCGAGGACGGCGGTGGCGGTCTGCTGCGCCGCCGCGGCCTGACCCTGCTTCGGCTTCTTGCCGACCTTCGGGGCGGAGGTGCGCTTGGCGGCGAGCTTCGCCTCCTTGGCCTCCTCCTCCTCACGGTCCATCTTCTTGAACACGAAGTACTGCTGGAAGACGGTCCAGGTGGTGTTGGTGAACATGTAGACGGCGAGACCGACGTGCCAGAGGAACGCACCGGCGATGGAGAGCACCGGCATGACCCAGAGCATGAGCTTCTGCATCATGTTCATCTGGGTTTCCATCATCTGTTCCTGCTGCGTGGGGTTCTTCTTCTTCGGCTGGGACGCCTTGCGCTTCGCCTGACGGTTCAGCGACATCCGGGCGTTGAAGTGCATGAAGACAGCGGCGATGACCATGATCGGCAGGACAACCGCGATGATGTTGCCGCGGGAGAAGTCGACCGAGCCGTCGGAGGAGAAGGCTCCGTACATGTCCGGGTCCATGGAGATGTACGAGGACAGCGGTGCACCGAACAGTCGGGCGTCCAGGAAGGACTGGACGTCGTCGATCCCGAATCCGTAGTTGGCGGTGTTCCGGGTCTCCTCGATCGACATGCCGAGCTGGCCGTGGCCGCTGCCGGTGCGGTTGAACGAGCGCAGCACGTGGAACAGGCCGATGAAGATCGGGATCTGCACGAGCATCGGCAGGCAGGAGGCCAGCGGGTTGACGCCCATCTCCTTCTGGAGCTTGCGCATCTCCATGGCCTGGGTCTGCTGGTCGTTGGAGTACTTCGACCGGATCTCCTGCATCCGGGGCTGCATCTCCTGCATCTTGCGGCCGGAGCGCAGCTGGTTGATCATCGGCTTCAGGAGGATGAGACGGATCGTCACCACGAGGAAGATGATCGACAGTGCCCAGGTGACACCGGAGTCAGGGTCGAGAATGAGACTCCAGGCCTTGTGCCAGAACCACAGGACCCATGAGATCGGGTAGTAGATGAAGTTGAGCACTGCTCTTTGACTCTCCTTGCTCGGTCGGGGTCTGTCTCACCGGTAGTCCGGCGTCAACGCTACCTGCGGCGCCGGGGTCGACGGCGCACCGGTGGAACCGGATCCCAGCCACCGGGGTGCCAGGGGCCGCATTTCGCGAGCCGGACGAGGCTCAGCACGGTTCCTCTGACTACTCCGTGGCGGGACAACGCCGTCAGTGCATAGGCGCTGCATGACGGGGTGAAGCGGCACGATGGACCCAGTTTAAGGGGTGAAACGTACTTCTGGTAACCGACGACCAGGCGCCGTACCCACCGGGCACGGTCCGGATCAGGAACCGAGGATGCGCCGGAGTGCGTGCCGCACATCGCGCTCCAACTCCCCGGAGGACGCCCCGGCACTCGCCGGCAGCGCCCGGAGCACCACCGTGTGCGCGGGGCTGAACCCGGTCTCCTGATCGTCGAGGACGGTCCGGGCGACGTGACGCAGTTTCCGCGAGACGGCGTGCCGGGTGACCGCGTTACCCACGGCCTTCGAGACGACGAGCCCGACGCGCGGACCGCCGACGGTGACCGGGACCTCCCGGTCCGTCGGCAGTGCGCGCCGGTCCGCGCCGCCGGACGGGCTCTCATACACGGAAACCACCACAGTCCTGGACCCCTTCCGCCGACCCCGTCGCACCGTCTCAGTGAAGAGGGCGGTGGAGCGGAGGCGGTGTTCGGGGGACAGCACTGTGGTGGTTGTCTGATTCGTCCGGGGGACGCAGCCGGTGGAGGGCTACGCCGTCAGGGCCTTGCGGCCCTTGGCCCGACGGGCCGAGACGATGGCGCGACCGGCACGGGTACGCATCCGGGTACGGAAGCCGTGCTTGTGGGCGCGGCGACGGTTGTTGGGCTGGAAAGTCCGCTTGCCCTTGGCCACGGTACTCACTCCTTGTAGTTCTCGGGCCGCGAACTTCCCTGGTCGGGTCGCCGACCGCCCCGAAGGGCCGGCGGCGACTGCCGGAGACGACCGCGGCTCGTTATTGCGGTCGGATGATCCGGTCGGCCGGGTCGACAGGCGATCCCGGGTCGGCCGTCCGCCGCGGCCGGTGGCCGGGCGGGGGAGTGGCGGCGACCTCCGCTGGCCGATGGACGGTGACGGAGATGCGGCGACACTCAAAGACAGGTGGCAGTCTACGTGGCCCGACGGGGAGAACAAAATCCGACACGCGCTGGTCACGAATGACAATTCTGTCATTCCACGGCGGTCCGGACGGGCACGACGGATGCCCACGATGTTGTCCCCAGGGCTGACCTGCGCGTGTGGACAACTTCGGCACCCCCGAACCCTCAAGCACCGATTAAGCCGCCATCGCCGCAGGTCACGGGTTTATACACAGGCTTCCGCGAGTTGTCCACAGCGGTGCAGTACACTGTGCACAACCGTTGCGGACGAGTTGTCCACAGGTGTGTACAACGTTGTGGATACGCAGACCAGAGGGCGTTCCAGGATGTGTACAGACCGGTAGATTTCCGGAGGATGAACAGTTGACGACGCAGGTGGAATGACATTTCTGTTATTTTCCCCCGCGTTCCGGCTTCCGTCTGACACAGCGCAGTCACGGACTAGGCTGACTCTCCGCACCTGCACGACCCTGCTGGCCCTGCACCGCCGACCCCGCTGACGCCGTCGAAAGGACGCTCACCCGACATGACCACCGCCGCCGATTTCCCGGAGACATGGACCTCACTCGTCAGCAGGTGGGTCACCGCTGACGAGGACTCCGCGGAATTCCCGCAGATCGACGGCAGGCTCAAGGGGCTCCTCAAACAGCTCACCCCGATCACACTGGTCAGCGGCATCGCGGTGATCACGGCCCCGTCGAACTGGGCACGGTCCGAGATCGAGAAGAAACTCAGCGAGCTCATCACCGAGGTGCTCTCCCAGGAACTCGGCATCTCCGTGTCGCTGTCCCTCAGTGTCCAGGAGTCCTCGGCGTCCACCTCCGAGCATGCGTCCGAACCGGTGCCCGAGCCGGTGCCGGAACCGGCCGCCGACCCTGCCCCGGACCGGGAGCCGGCACAGGACACGCGGCACAAACCTGCCGCAGCGGCAGCACCGGCAGCACCTGCGACGACGGCCGCACCGTCAGCGGTGGCGGCGCCGGACCCGTTCTGGGAACCCCTGCCCGACAGTTCCTTTCCCGAGCCGGAGGACTTCCCCGGCGTCCCGGCCGCGGAGTCCGCCGGAGCCCCGGCAATCCCCGCCGAACCGGCAGTGCCGGCGGCACCGGACCCGACGCCCCAGCCGGCGCCCCGACCTGCACCGACCCGTGCGTCCGCCGACAGTGCGTCCCGCCAGGACGACGAGGACATCCCGCTCAACCCGAAGTACACCTTCGACACGTTCGTCATCGGGTCGTCCAACCACTTCGCCTACGCCGCCTGCCGCGCCGTCGCCGAGAAGCCCGGCCGGTCCTACAACCCGCTGTTCATCTACGGTCCTCCGGGGCTCGGCAAGACCCACCTGCTGCACGCGATCGGCCACTACGCCCGCGAGCTCAACCCCGGCATCAAGGTGCGCTACCTCTCCAGTGAGCAGCTGACGAACCAGTTCATCAACGCTCTGCAGGCCGGCAACCAGGCGATGGACGCCTTCAAGCGCAAGTACCGCAACCTCGACATGCTCATCGTCGACGACGTCCAGTTCCTCCAGGGCAAACAGTCGACCCAGGAAGAGTTCTTCCACACCTTCAACGCCCTCTACCAGGCGAACCACCAGGTCGTGCTGTCCTCGGACCGTCCGCCCCGTCAGCTGACCACGCTGGAGGAGCGGCTGCGTACCCGCTTCGAGGGCGGTCTGACGACCGACATCCAGACCCCGGATCTCGAGACCCGGATGGCCATCCTGGCGAAGAAGGCCGACATCAACGGGACCACCGTGCCCCATGACGTCCTCGAGTACCTGGCCAGTCAGGAACAGACCTCCGTCCGCGAGCTGGAGGGCGCGCTGACCCGCGTCATCGCCTACTGCTCGATGACGCACGAGCCGATCACCGTGCAGTCGGCGGAGGCCGTGATCAGCGAGATCGTCCCCCAGGACGTCGAGATCACCCCGCAGATCATCATCGAGGTGGTGACTGACTACTGCGGCGTGACCGTCGATGAGCTGGTCGGCAAGGGGAAGGTCCGCAAGATCGCCAGCGCCCGCCAGTACGCCATGTACCTGTGCCGTGAACTGACGGATCTCTCCCTGCCCAAGATCGGGGAGGCGTTCGGCGGCCGGGACCATTCGACGGTCCTGCACGCCGAGCGGAAGATCCGGGGCGCCATCCAGACCGACCACAAGGCCTTCCAGCAGATCCAGGATCTCACGCAGCAGATCAAGACCACGGCCCGGCAGGGCTGATTCCCGGTTATTCCGGATGCCGTCGGGACGCCCCGGATAATTCCTGTCGTACCACGTACTGATCGCCCGGTACATGGCAAAGGAGATTCGCCCCTGCATAATGTCGGGAACACGTCTTAATTCACCGCTTGTTTTCGTTCCGGCCAATTCTCGTGGCGTGGACCGCGGGAAAGTCGCCGACCCTCGACGCGATCGACGGTAGGACGCGTGACCACCCGTGCCGACCCCGCCCCGGGGACACCGCCGGGGTCAGCCACCGCGGGGATCCGGAGGAAGGTCCCCGGCACCGCCGTGCCGCCACCGCACGCTGTTCCGCGCCTGGCAGAAGCACGGATGTACTGCTTCGGAGGGAGTATACG
>JABVZY010000449.1:18239-36984 GCA_020883555.1 Drosophila nannoptera | reverse complement strand
CAGAATCTGCATTCTCCACTGCGGGCCGTCAGTCGACTGTCACAGCAGTTCACCCAGCATACATCGGTCGCCAACGCCACCATCACCGGCCACTGTCGCCTGCAGATCGAATACTCTCCGACACCCAGATTCAGCTCCGCCGTAACACTCCGGGACGCGCCGGTCCTCGCCGATAAATGGCCGAGAATCCCGCCGGCAGCCCCTGAATCCGGGACATATTTTTCATACAAAGTACACTACAACCTCAATGGCGTGGAGAAGCCAGAAAATACGCCGAGCGAGGCCACGTGAGCGCACAACTCGAAGCGCGTTCCGGTCACCGGAATAATCCCGGGAACCCCCTCTGAAAACCACTGTCGCAGAATCTCTGACCGTACTGCTCATATTAACATGAAAGCCACTATAATTAATGCCGTGAATAAAAGCGAGGAATCGTCGAGAATTACAATATCGGAATTACAAATATGTAATTTTTTACATTCTGGAACAAAAAATTTTCGCCCGGTCACCCCCGGGATGGACCGACCCCACTCCCGGACGCTCTCCGATGACGACCCCGGCGACAGGAAGCCGGTACACACCCGGCAACCCGGGGGGGAGAGAGGAGGGAGGACAACTCGCCGGGCAGTCGCCCACCTGACACATACGGCCGGTTCCTTCCCTTTCTTCTCCGTGCCGTCCGGGTTGTGTCCCCCGGATTCTCCGGCCCGGGCTGAAGACACGTGACGCGTACTGACGTCAGCAGATCCTCCACCCCTCGCCGGTCGCCACGTTGTCCTCACGTCGTCGTCATTTCCGGGCCGCAGTTCCGCGGAACGAACCGACGGGTTGATTTTCCTGTCCCCAGGCATCACCTCGGCTCGTGAACCCGACCGCCCCACGAGACGACTGACCCCTCGCGTCGGAAGGCCGACGACACCGCCGGCTCCGCGGACGGGGTCGCGGTCTGCGCCACGTCCCCCCTGGAGGAGGGGAGCCACGGATCCATGCAGGCCCGCGCCGTAAGCCCCTCAACGGCTTCACTGAGGCCACGGAGAGCACCTACTCCATCATCGGGCCGTCAGACTGCGGCGACACGCCGGTATCCACATCTCCACAGGGTTATTCACAGCGCTGTAATTACAACCTTGTCAGACCGTGGACTTTGTCACACGTCGGAGGGTCCGCCGGCCCGGACGGCACCGACCGGTGGATAACTTTGGCGAGCTGTGGATGAATGACAAGAGTGTGTTTCCGCAGGACGCCGATGAACGCCGTCGGCGCCCATTTCTTGTAATTCCGCAGGTCAGAGCGTTACACAAAAAGTGGACAACCCGCTGAAAACTGTGCAGCGACGGCGGACAGGCCTGTGGACAACTTCCCCGCACCGAAAGTTGTCCACAATCTGGCACAGTTGTCCACAGATCAGTGAACGCTCCACACACACCCCTGAACCCGCTCCGAACAGGGCGGGAACCGGGTAGTCCACAGTGTCCACACCCCCTACTGCCCCTACTACAAATTTCTCTCGTTCCAGGTAGAGAAGAAAGATGGGGTGTGGACGGACGATGCGGAAAGCTCCGGGTCGCCACGGCGTGGCGCACCGGCATCGAGGAACAGACACACCTGCGCTCCCGACCCGAATGACAAGTTCGGGTCCGGTTCACGTGACCCCTGTCATTCGGCTAGGGTTACGTGTCAGACGTCGGTGGCGTCCCCCGGACCGGGAAAAGGGTTGGACCGAACATGCATGTTCGAACGATGTTCGAATGGCTGACCCGCCCTTCCAGACCGGATCGAAGCCTCCACCGGCACTTATGCAGAAAACGCAACACGGTCCGGGGACTGTCCGCTCAGGCATGGCGACCCCGACCACGGAAGGGAACCAGGTGGCAGAGGACCAGGCAGGCCAGCAGTCCGTCAGCTTCACGGTGGCCAAGGATGACTTCTCCTCGGCGCTCTCGTGGGTGGCGCGCAGCCTCCCGAGCAGAGCCTCACAGCCGATTCTGCGAGGCGTGCTCATCGATGCCACCGATGAGGGACTTCAGCTCTCCGGATTCGACCGGGAGGTGTCCACCAAGGTCCGGGTCTCCGCCGATGTCGCTGAACCCGGTCGCGTGCTCGTCGCCGGCCGTCTCGCCGCGAACATCATCAGCGCCCTGCCGGACAAACCGGTCCGGCTCGACTACGACGGCACCAAGGTGCTCGTCAACTGCGGCAACTCCCACTTCGAGCTGCCGGCGATGACCATCGACGACTATCCGGTGCTGCCGGACTTCCCGCCGGTGGCCGGTACCCTCGACCCGGACCTGTTCGCCGAGGTTGTCGGGCAGGTGGCGGTCGCAGCCGGCCGCGACGACACACTGCCGATGCTCACCGGCATCCGGGTGGAGATCGACGGGGAACACCTCGTGCTCGCGGCCACCGACCGGTTCCGCCTCGCGGTGCGGACCGTCGACTGGGCCCCGGCCCGTGCCGATCTCACCGCGGAGCTCCTCATTCCCGCCAAGACCCTGGCGGACACCACGAAGACGCTGGAATCCGGTGACCCGGTGGAGATCGCCCTCAACACCGAGGACGCCGCCGGACGCCACCTCCTCGGTATCGCGACCAATGACCGCCGTTCGACGACCCGGCTGATCGACGCGGACTTCCCGAAGTTCCGGCCGCTGCTCCCGAAGTCGAACAATGCGCTGGCGACCGTGGAGATCGCCCCGCTGCTCGACGCGATCCGTCGTGTCGCCCTGGTGACCGAGGGCAACTCGCAGATCCGGATGTCCTTCGACGAGGGCATGCTGACGCTCTCCGCCGGCGGCAGCGACATCGGTGTCGCCGAGGAACAGCTGCCCTGCGCCTTCGCCGGTGAGCCGTTGGTCATCGCGTTCAACCCGGGCTACCTCAAGGACGGTCTCGGAGCGATCCACACTGACCGGGTGGTGTTCGGCTTCACCCAGCCGTCCCGCCCGGCGATCATGTTCCCCGAGTCCGGCGACCTGCCGGAGGCCGGCCCGGACGGTACGTTCCCCACCCCGGAGACCCCGTTCATCTACCTGCTCATGCCGGTCCGCCTGCCGGGCTGACCGGATGTACATTCGTTCGCTCCATCTCGGTGACTTCCGCTCCTGGCAGTCCCTGGATCTCGACCTGACCCCCGGGGTGACGGTCTTCGCCGGGTCGAACGGCAACGGGAAGACGAACATCGTCGAGGCGGTCGGCTACCTCGCGCATCTCGGCTCCCACCGTGTCAGCGGGGACGCCCCTCTCGTCCGGGAGGGATGCAGCTCCGCCCGGGTGTCCGCGACGGCGGTGAACCACGGCCGGGAGCTCACCGCCCACCTCGTGATCAACGCCCACGGGGCGAACAAGGCCGCGGTGAACCGGACCGCCCTGAAGAACCAGCGTGGTCTTGCCGGCATCGTCCGCACCACGATGTTCGCACCGGAAGACCTGGCACTGGTCCGGGGCGAACCGGAACAGCGCCGGCAGTTTCTCGACCAGGTGATGATCGCCCGCTATCCGCGGCTGGCGGGGGTGCGGTCCGACTATGACCGGGCACTGCGGCAGCGCAATGCACTGCTGCGGTCCGCCGGTGGTCCGGCCGGCGGGCGTCCGGACGAGTCCGCGCTGGTCACCCTGGACGTCTGGGACGCCCGGATCGCCCACCTGGGCGGTCAGATCATGTCGGCGCGCATGCAGCTGGTCCACGACCTCGCCCCGCACGTCGCGGAGGCCTATGCCCGGCTGGCACCGGGGTCCCGGCCGGCGCTCATCGGGTACACCTCGACGGTGGACAGTGAGCTGCAGGACGCCGGGGTGGTCGCCGGGACGGCGACCGCGGAACCGGGCCTGCTGGATCCCGATGTCGCCGAGGCGGTGCTGCTCGCCGCCCTGGCGGACCGGCGGACGGCGGACCTCGAACGACGGGTGACGCTGAGCGGTCCCCACCGCGACGATCTGCTGCTGGTGCTGGGGACCCAGCCGGCGAAGGGGTTCGCCAGCCACGGTGAATCCTGGTCCTTCGCTCTCACCCTGCGGCTCGCCTCCCACCGGATGCAGCGTGCCGACGGCACCGAACCGGTGGTGATCCTCGACGATGTCTTCGCGGAACTCGACGCGGCCCGCCGGAAACAGCTCGTCGTCCTGGCGGGGGAAGCCGAACAGGTGCTCATCACTGCCGCGGTCGCCGACGACATCCCCACCAGTCTGCGTGAGGTGTCGGAGGTCCACACCGTGACGACAGAGACGACCGACGGCCGGCGGGTGTCGGTGCTCGACGCAGCAACACCGGAAGCAGCAGAAGCGCCGGAAGTACCGGACAGCCCGGACAGCCCGGACAACCCGGAGAGTGCCGGTGGTGAACCGTGAACGATCCGGTCAACGAGCGGTGGGAGATGCTCCGCAAGCTCAGCGGACGCCCCGCCTCGCCGGGACAGCGGCCCGCCGTGCCGGGACAACAGGGCGCAGGGTCTGCGGCACGGGAGTCCGCCGCGGCGTCCCGCCGTACGCAGGACGCCCGCGCGGGCCGGGTGTACCGCCGCGAGACCCGGTACGACGGGCGTCCGGACCGCAGTTTCCGGGAACCGGATTCGTTCGGTGACCTGGTGCGACGGGAGATCCGGCGCAACGGGTGGAGCCGCAACTTCGCGGTCGGCACGCTCCGCGACGACTGGCCGTCGATCGTCGGTGACGATGTGGCCCGGCATGCCCGCGTGGTGATGTACAAGGAGAAGGAACGCCAGCTGCACATCGAGTGCGACTCGACGGCGTGGGCGACGAACCTCCGGCTGATGCAGTCGGTGATCCTCCGGACGATCGCGAAGAAGATCGGACCGGACGTCGTCGCCCAGCTGAGGATCTACGGGCCGCGGGCACCGAGCTGGCGGTCCGGGCGACTGCACGTCAGCGGACGCGGACCGCGCGACACCTACGGGTGACGGGACGGCCCGTCGCCTTACGCCGCAGGTGGGACAACGGGTAGGATGATGTGGTTACAACTATCTACCAAGGAGTGGACACGACTGTGGCTGAGCCTGAGCAGAATCCCGCGACGAGTCCGGAGCACCACGGTTCCGAGCACTACGGTGCGGATTCGATCACGATCCTCGAGGGCCTGGAGGCTGTCCGTAAGCGTCCCGGCATGTACATCGGCTCGACCGGTGAGCGTGGCCTCCACCACCTGATCTGGGAGGTCGTCGACAACTCCGTCGACGAGGCGATGGCGGGTTTCGCCACCCACGTCGAGGTCACCCTCAAGGACGACGGTTCCGTGGAGGTGCAGGACAACGGCCGTGGTATCCCGGTCGAGATGCACCCGTCGGGGCGTCCGACCGTCCAGGTCGTCATGACCGAACTCCACGCCGGCGGCAAGTTCGACTCGCAGGCCTACGCGGTCTCCGGTGGCCTGCACGGCGTGGGTATTTCCGTGGTCAACGCCCTGTCGACCCGGGTCGTGACGGAGATCCGGCGTGACGGCCACCTGTGGCGCCAGGTCTTCGACCACTCCGTGCCCGAGAAGCTGGAGGACGTCAAGAAGTCCCGCGGCACCGGGACGAAGCAGCGGTTCTGGGCGGACCCGGAGATCTTCGAGACGACGACCTACAACTTCGACACGGTCTCGCGCCGTCTCCAGGAGATGGCGTTCCTCAACAAGGGTCTGACCATCACCCTCACCGACGAGCGCCGGCACGTCGTCGAGGCCGAGGAGGATCTGGAGGACGCCGCCGCCGAGGATGCCGCGGCACCGAAGACCGCCGAGGAGCAGGCGGCCGAGGAGCAGAAGTCCGGGGCCAAGGTCCGCACCCGGGTGTTCCACTACCCGGAGGGGCTCAAGGACTACGTCAACTACCTGAACAAGTCCAAGACCCCGATCCACCCGACGGTCATCGACCTGGAGCAGAAGGGCGACGACCACGAGGTCGAGATCGCGCTGCAGTGGAACAGCGGTTACGCGCAGTCGGTCCACACCTTCGCGAACACGATCAACACGGTCGAGGGCGGCACCCATGAGGAGGGCTTCCGCGCCGCACTGACGAACCTCATGAACCGCTACGCCCGCGAGCACAAGCTGCTCAAGGACAAGGAGCCGAACCTCACCGGCGACGACTGCCGTGAGGGCCTCGCCGCGGTGATCTCGGTCCGCGTCGGCGATCCGCAGTTCGAGGGTCAGACGAAGACGAAGCTCGGCAACACCGAGATCAAGAGCTTCGTGCAGAAGGCCACCTACGAGAACGTGTCCGACTGGTTCGACGCGAACCCGGCAGAGGCGAAGACGATCATCAACAAGGCCGTCTCCTCCTCGCAGGCCCGGGTCGCGGCCCGCAAGGCCCGCGACCTCGTGCGCCGCAAGTCCGCCACCGATCTCGGCGGCCTGCCCGGCAAGCTCGCCGACTGCCGCTCCAAGGATCCGGTGAAGTCCGAGATCTACATCGTGGAGGGTGACTCGGCCGGCGGCTCGGCGAAGTCGGGACGTGACTCGATGTACCAGGCGATCCTCCCGCTGCGCGGCAAGATCCTCAACGTCGAGAAGGCCCGCCTGGACAAGGTGCTGAAGAACGCCGAGGTCCAGGCGATCATCACCGCGCTGGGCACCGGCATCCACGACGAGTTCGACATCACCAAGCTGCGCTACCACAAGATCGTCCTGATGGCGGACGCCGATGTCGACGGCCAGCACATCGCCACCCTGCTGCTGACCCTGCTGTACCGCTTCATGCGTCCCCTCATCGAGGAGGGACACGTCTACCTCGCCCAGCCGCCGCTGTACAAGCTCAAGTGGTCGAAGGGGGAGCCGGGCTTCGCATTCTCCGACGACGAGCGGGACGCCCAGCTCAAGGAGGGCCTCGAGGCGGGTCGCAAGATCAACACGGACGACGGTATCCAGCGCTACAAGGGCCTCGGCGAGATGAACGCCAAGGAGCTGTGGGAGACGACGATGGACCCGCATGACCGCATCCTGCGTCAGGTGACCCTCGACGACGCGGCGGCGGCCGACGAGACCTTCAGCATCCTCATGGGTGACGATGTGGTCGCGCGCCGCAGCTTCATCACCCGGAACGCCAAGGATGTCCGGTTCCTCGATGTCTGATCCGGTGTCCGGTCCGGTGTCCGGCCGCATGACAGGGACCGCGCCGCAGAGCTGTCTGGTGGTGATGCCGGACGGGTCGGCGTCCCGGGTGCTGATGTACCCGCCGACCCCCGGGATCCCCGCCCGACCGCTCGTGGTGATCTGGCCCGGCTTCGGCATGGGCGCGCACTACTACCGCCCGATCGCGGCGGAGCTCGCGTCCCGTGGTTTCCCGGTCGCCGTGGGCGAGCTGCGGGGTCAGGGGTCGAGCACGGCCCTGGCCTCCTTCAGTGACCGGTGGGGATACCACGATCTGGCGACTCAGGACTATCCACGAACAGTCCGTTCCGCCAAAAGTTGGTTCGACCTACCGTCGGACTACCCGACAGTGTTCCTCACCCACTCCATGGGCGGTCAGATCGGCGCTCTCGTCCTCGCACGTCCGGAGGCTGAGGACCTCGGTCTGCGCGGCATGATGGGTGTCGGTACCGGCACCCCGTTCCACCGGGCGTTCCCGAACCCGGAGCGGCGCCGGCTGCGGCTCGGCGCCGTGATGATGCCCGCCGTCAGCCGGCTGCTCGGCCACTGGCCGTCCGGTCCGCTGGATATCACGAACTACGGTCGGCAGTCCGACGTGCAGCTGCGTGAGTGGGCGCGGTTCGGACGCCGCAACGCGCTGGACCGGCTGCGGGGCAGGGACATCGACTACATGGCCGCCCTCCAGAAGCTCCGTCTCCCGGTGCTCCTCACCCGGTTCAGCAACGACGACGACTGCCCGCGCGCCTCCGCCGAGGCGCTGGCACGGCTCATGCCGAAGGCCTACCCGCACGTCGAGGAGTTCCCGGAGACCCTGGGGCACAACCGGTGGGCCCGCGAGCCCGGGATCGTCGCCGGGCGGTTCGAGCGCTTCATCGGCGAGATCGGACTGTGACGGTCCGCTGACCGGACGCCGGGGTGGGCGGCGTCCGGACGGGATCGCTCCGTTGCCGGACAGGGTCAGCCGGGTCAGCCCAGCGTCCCGAGCGGATCCGACCAGAGCCGGTGGAGCGCGGTGACGGAGGCGGCGCGAGCGAGAATGCCGTCGCCGGCACGCTGGATGCTGAGCCGCCGACGGGGGACGGCGGAGCCGCCTGCGCTGCGGTGGTCTCCGCCGTTGAGTGCCCCGGCGATGATCTTCACGGCGCGGGGGTCGGCGGTGAACGCCTCCCCGGCGAAGACCACCGACGCCGGGTCGACGACATCGACCGCGAGCGAGATCATCCGACCGAGCAGTTCCGCACGTTCGTCGAGGATCTCCCGGGCGGTGTTGTCGTGCTCGGACAGGGCGACGAGGTCGTGGAGTCCGGAGACCTCGAGTCCGCGGTCGCGGGCGACGTTGAGCACCGCCGTCGTACCGAGAGGATGCCCGATCCCGTTGCGGGACGCCGCGAAACTGCCGGACTCGGCGAGTGCGGTGAATGCGGCGGGCGGGGCTCCCGTGAAGGGCTGGTGGACGGCATCCCCGACGATCCAGGCGTGGGCGACGAGTTCGCGGGCGTAGACGTAGAGGGTCGAGCGGGCGGTCGCCGCTCCGGGGACGCCGCCGGCGGGGGTGTCGGCGTTCCCGGAGGTGAGGACGGTACTGGAGAGTTCGGCACCGGCCATCGCGCTGACACCGGTGGACAGGGCCACCGGGACGTCGGGCAGTGGTGATCCCGCGGCGACGAGCTTCTCCGCGACGTCGACGTCCTCCCACCCGTAGGCGGCCGACGAGATGTGGCCGAGGGCGTTGACATGGGCGGAGAAGGCCACGCCGAGTCCGACCGGGCGGGGGAGACCGCGGCCGAGCGTGGCGAGACCGTGGTGGACGGCCTCCAGTGCTTCGTCCGGGTCGAGGTCGGGCAGGGGGAGGCGGAGGGTACGGGAGCGCAGCGGCCGACCGGCGCCGTCGACGGCGATGAGCTGGGTGCTGCGCAGGCCCACGTGGGCCCCGAGGGCGGTGATCTCCCGGCCGTCGGGCAGCAGCGTGGAGCCGGGGCGTCCGATGGCCGCGGCGCCGGGGTCGGGGGAGGCCTGTTCGACGAGTCCGGCGTCGATGAGGGCCGAGACATGGCGGGTGACGGTCGGCTGGGAGAGCCCGAGATCGTCGTGCAGTCTGGCCCGGGTGATGCCGGGGACGGTGCGGATCTGGTGCAGGACCCGGGCCGGACCGGAGGTGGGGACGGAGAAACGTGCGGTGGTGACCGTGGGGACCTCCGGGGCCGGGTCGGTGATGGTCGATGGTGCCGGGGTCGCTGTGGTCGCCGCCGTACCCGTGTAGGCGGAGACGCGGTCCCGCCCGGTACGGCTCGGACCGCGGTGCCGGACTGTGGGGGATGTCGTGACGGGCATGATGCCACCTTAGGTGATCGGAGTTGAATAGAACAGACTGCTCTGTCTGTTCGCGTTCCGCATCCACTCAGTACGCGGTCAGGGGTGGCCGGGTCAACGGATTCCATTCACGGAAACTGTAATCCTGGTCGTCTTATAGACAGCATGGTCTACTTTTTCGTCATGAGTGGAATTGCAGCATCAGACACAGTCACCCTCCACTGGTTCCTGCCGACCAGTGGTGATTCGCGGGGCATCATCGGAGGCGGCCACGGGGCCGGTGCGGAAGTGGGGGAGCGGGAGCCCGACCTCCGCTACCTCATCCAGGCGGCGAAGGCGGCGGAGTACAACGGGTTCGAGTCCGTGCTCACCCCGACCGGGCGGTGGTGCCTGGACTCCTGGCTGGCGACGTCCGCCCTGCTCGCCGAGACCGAACGACTGAAGTTCCTCGTGGCCTTCCGGCCGACGCTGGTTCCCGCAGCCCTGCTCGCCCAGCAGATCCAGACCTACCAGGAGCTGTCCGGCGGTCGGCTCAACCTCAATGTCGTCGTCGGTGGTGAGGACGCCGAACAGCGCGCGTACGGTGACTTCTCCACGAAGGAGGAGCGGTACGCCACCGCGGGTGAGGCTCTCGGGGTCGTCCGGCATCTGTTGACCGACCCGGCGCCCCTCGACTTCCACGGGGAGCATGTGCACGTCGAGGGTGCGGCACTCGCCCGGCGCCCTGCCGTCACCCCGGAGGTGTTCTTCGGCGGCTCGTCACCGGCCGGGATCGAGGTCGCGACACGTCGGGCCGACGTCTACCTGACGTGGGGCGAACACCCCGACAGTGTCGCGGAGAAGCTGGGCCGTGTCGCCGCCCGGGCGGCGGAGTTCGGCCGGAGCCTCGACTACGGCATCCGGCTGCATGTGATCGCGCGGGATACCGAGGCCGAAGCATGGGCCGCCGCCCAGAAGCTCTATGACAGTCTCGACCCGGCCACGGTGGCCCGCGCGCAGGAGGGGCTGCGGACCTCGCAGTCCGAAGGACAGCGACGGATGTCGGAGCTCCACGGCCGCGGCGGAGACTTTGTCGCCGGCGGGGATGCCCGGACCCTGGAGTTCTCCCCGAATCTGTGGTCCGGTATCGGACTGGTCCGCGGCGGAGCGGGAACCGCGATAGTCGGGTCCTACGCTCAGGTGGCGGAGCGCATCGCCGATTTCCGGCGTGCCGGCCTGTCCCACTTCATCCTCTCCGGCTATCCGCACCTTGAGGAGAGCTTCCATGTTGGTGAGGGAGTGGTTCCCGCACTGCGTCGGCTTGGCGTCACTGTGACGAATCAGCCGGCGACCGGAGATGCTCCTTCTGACGGTGTCGGAAGCGGACTGCAGGGATCCGGGAACCCCCGGCGGTCGGCATGACAGTCAGATCTTCATCTGCCGACGGACTCCCGACCGCGTCGCGCCCCGTGAGGCCCGGAGGGGTCGGCGTCGGTCCCGGAACAGGCGCCCCCGACCCGGTGGTAGGGGAGGGGAGGGGTTCGGCTGACAGTCCACGCCGACGGAAGTTCCGGTCGCCGCGCCGCCGGACGCCCGGCGCCCGATCGACGGGGCGGATCCGGCTGCTCCAGGGATCGACGCTCATCGGACTGCTCGCCGTGTGGTGGGCGGTCGCCCGGTTCACCGGCGTGGACCCGGTGGTCCTGCCCGGACCGGGTGATGTCCTCCATGATCTCGTGGACACCAACATCTGTCGTTCCGGCCCAGAGGGCAGTGCCCGACCGGAGTGCGGTGTCCAGGGCTACTTCCTGTGGCAGCATCTCCTGGCGACGATCGAACGGATCGCGGTCGGTCTGGGCACCGGCACCCTGGTCGGTATCCTGCTCGGCTGGTGGCTCGGCAGCTCGGCGACGGTCAGGGCGGTCGTGGAACCGTACCTGTCCTTCCTCCGCGCCCTGCCGCCGCTGGGTTATATCGGGCTGCTCGTCGTGTGGTTCGGAATCGGTGACCAGTCCAAGGTTGTGCTGCTGTTCCTGGCGGCGTTCCCGACCGTGACGGTGTCGACCTTGGCCGGTGTGACCGGAGTGCGGCGGGACTGGATCCTGGCGTCCGAGTCGCTCGGTGCGACGTCCACCCAGATCTTCCGGACCGTCCTGTTGCCGGGGGCGCTCCCGGACATCATCAACGGTGTCCGGCTTGCCGCCGGCCTGTGCTGGGCGGCGATCGTGGCGGCGGAAATGAATGACGGCATCCCGGGCATCGGCGGTCTCGCCTATATCTCGGGGACGCAGCTGGATACCGCGCTGGCCATCGCCTGCATCATCGTGATCGGCGTGACAGCACTGCTGCTGGATCAGCTGCTGCTGTGGAGTGAACAAAGGTACGCGCCATGGCGCACGAGACAGTGAGGAATCACAGCATGTTTCACGTGAAACGCCCGGCGGGTCGGGGCCGGTGGCACCTGGCGGCCACCGGGGGAGTGCTGGCCACCTGTGCTCTCTCGGTTTCCGGATGCGTGGGTCCGCCCGCAGCAGAGTGGGCGGACGCCTCGGCCGACGTCGAGTGTCCGGTCACCCCCTCCGACGCTGACGGTCGCATCAGGATCGGCTATCTGGGCAGCCCTGGTGCTGATCTCTACACCCAGGATCAGGGACTCGCAGAAGCATGTCTACCCAATGCAGAGGTGAGCTGGACCCGCTTCCCGACAGGGCAGGACATCGTCCAGGGCTTCGCCTCCGACTCCGTCGATATCGCCGGACTCGGTTCGACACCGACCACGAAGGCACTCAGCGCTCCGCTGAATCTTCCGGTGTCGGTGGTCGGGGTGAACTCCGTCATCGGCACCTCCGAGGCCCTCGTGGCCAAGAAGGCGCAGACCATCAGCGAGCTGAAGGGCAAGCGCATCGCCGTGCCGTTTTCGTCGACCTCCCACTACAGTCTTCTCAACGCACTGATCGACAATGACCTCGATCCGGCGAAGGACGTGACGATCGTCAACATTTCGCCTGACAAGCTCCCGGCGGCCTGGAAGTCCGACCAGATCGACGCGGCCTATGTCTGGGATCCGACGCTCCAGGAATTGAAGGACGGTACGGGCGGATCCCCGGTGGGGAACGTCCTGACGGATTCGGAACAGCAGGCGGCGGCCGGTCATCCCACCTACAATGTCTCGCTCGCTGCCGACCGGTGGGCGGATTCGCATGCCGAGCTGCTGTCGACGTTCCTGACGTTGGAAGGGTGGGTGGTGGACCATGCCGACAATGATCTTGAGGGATTCGCGTCGGTGAATGCCGCCGCCTCCGGGATGGACGAGGACGCGGCACGCCGCCAGATCGGCGGGCTCCGGTTCATCCACAGCGGTGACGAACGGGCGCAGTTGGCCGCCGTCGCCGACGGGATCCGTGACACGGCCGGTTTCCTCGCGGACCAGGGTGAGATCCCGGCCGCGCGGCCGGCGGAGGAGTATGCCGCGGCAACCCGTCCGGAACTGTGGGAAGCCCCGCCTGCCACAGCGGCAGACCACTCAGAAACGAAGGAGCAGAAGCCGTGATCGAAGTGGACCGCGTCGGGGAAATCTATGAGACGGAGACCGCGGGGACAGTGACTGCGCTGACGGATGTGAGTATGACTGTCGACGACGGCGAGATTGTCTGCCTCGTCGGCCCCTCGGGGTGCGGCAAGTCGACACTGTTGCGCATCCTCGCCGGCTTTCTGGCACCCACATCAGGGACCGCACGGGTGGACGGTCGGACGCTTGCCGGACCGGACACCGACAGGGGAGTGGTGTTCCAGCAGCCGACGTTGCTTCCCTGGTATTCGGTGCGCGAAAACATCCGGCTGTCATCGCGGTACTCGTCGCGGCGGGACCAGCGGGAGCGTGCCGATGCCCTGCTCGATCTGGTCGGTCTGACCGAAGCCGCTGACCGTCTGCCCCACGAGCTGTCGGGTGGCATGCAGCAGCGTACCCAGATTGTGCGCGTTCTGGCGGCGGGACCGCGACATGTCCTGATGGATGAGCCGTTCGGAGCACTGGATCCGTTCACGCGGGAGCAGTTGCAGGCCGAGCTGTTGCGAGTCTGGGCTCGGGACCGTCCTGCGATCCTCTTTGTGACGCACAGTGTGGAGGAGGCCATTCTCCTCGGTGACCGGGTGGTGGTGATGGCGCCGCGTCCCGGTCGCATTCTGGAGGAGGTCGTGGTTCCACCGGAGCTCGGCATCGGTACACAGCGCGATGCCGAGCTCCTGTCGTCAGATGTTCCACGTGAAACACTGCAGAGTCGGCTGCGCGATCTGACCGCGGATCCCGGCTTTGTCGCACTGCGCCATGAGGTGTCCGAAGCAATCAGTGCGGCGCATACCGCGGGGAGCGCACACGGCTCGTGACGGCATCCGCAACAGACAGATCAGTCTAGTAATTTTCCTGGCGTGACCTGCGGAAACAGATTTTCTGCCGTTGTTCCTCTTGCATTAATGCAGACAGAGTGGTCTACTGGTTGCCATGACCACAGCACTGAAGACGGCTCCGGCGCACACAGTTGCCCCGACCGTCACGACACACGGAGACGTCGCCACTGACCGACTTCCGCTGGCCGTCCTGGCCGCGGAGGTCTCGGGCCGCATGATGTGTGTGGTCATCGACTCCTTCTTCGATGAGAGCCTCGCTCCCGGCCTCGTCTCCGTCCGCATCCCCGTCGACCACCCGGACTGGGCGGCGCTGCGCACCGCCCCGGTGCTCGGCATCTCCGTCCTCAACCCCCTGCAGACCCTCGCCGCCGGCAACTTCTCCGCCGGACACGCCACACCGCACGGGCTCCGTGCGGACGGGAACGGCAGCGGCCGGATCCTCAACGCCGAGGAACACCTGACCACCCGCCTGTACCAGGAGTTCGACTCGGGCGACTACACCGTCGCCCTGCTCCACGTCACCGGTCGGGAGGCGGGTCCCCTCACCGCACCGCAGCGCACGGCCACCACCTCACCGCACCACCACCCCGGCGTCCGGCACGCCTCCTGATCCCGGCCCGCCGCGGACTCACGGCTCCCGGACACATCTCTCACCCTCCGCCCCGCCCTCCCGGCGGCGCGTTTTCCTGTCCCCGTCCCCGGTCAACCCGCGGAGACCGGGGGCTCCGGGGCCTCAGGATCCCGGATTCAGGACCCGGCCGTCGCCGCCGCCTCGGCCTCCTCGATCTCCCGGTTGAAGTCGCGCTTGCTCGCCTGCCATTCGTCCTCGACCATGCCGAGCCGCCAGTAGCCCGAGATGGAGACATCCTCCTTCGCCACCCCGCCGTCGACGAACAGGAACCGGCGCAGGTCCCGGATCATCTCCGCGACACCGTGGACGAACCACTGCGTCCGACCCGCGGGAATCCCGGCGGCGGTGACCGCCCGGACCAGTTCAGTCCCGTGCGTCGCGCCGTCCCGCTCGACCCACACGACATCGACACCGTCGTCGTCGGCACGGACCGGGAGGGGGAGCGGCTCCCCGGCGTCCGCGATCTCGACGTAGGCGGTGGCGGGCGTGCCGTACGGCAGCGCCTCGATCCCGGCGAAGATCGCCGGCGCGGCCGCCTCGTCACCGGCGAAGATGACGCGGTCGTAGCCGGACTCCGGACGCCAGGCGCCACCCGGGCCCATGAAACCGATCCGGGCGCCGGGGGAGACGGAGGCGGCCCACGGGCCGGCGAGGCCGGTGTCCCCGTGGACGACGAAGTCGATGATGACGCTGCCTTCGTCCCGGTCCCAGGACCGCAGCGTGTACGTGCGCATGACCGGCCATTCCTCGCGGGGGAGGGTGCCGCGGACGCGACCCGGCAGGCCGGCGTCCGCATCGTCGTCGTCCCACGACCAGGACGCCCCGGCCGGTGGGAAGAGGAGTTTGACGTAGTGGTCGGTGTAGTCGAGGGGGAAGGTGGCGGCGTCCCGCACGGCGGGGACGTCGAGGTGGACGCGGACCATGTCGGGGGCGGTGCGCTCCGTCGCGGTGACGGTGGAGAGGTGTGCGGGGCGGTCAGGACGTTTCCGTGGCGTAGTCATGCCTCACCACCGTACCTGTAACCGGGAAAATTGCGCCTGACATGCTAGAATGGATACGAATATCTGTTTGTCTGCCAGAAGGGATCGCACCGAAGTGAGCGACGACACCAACGGCGGCGGCGAGACGCTGTACGACCGCATCAGCCCCATCGATCTCAACGATGAGATGCGGAACAGCTACATCGATTACGCGATGAGCGTGATCGTGGGCCGCGCGCTCCCGGAAGTCCGGGACGGGATGAAGCCGGTCCACCGGCGTGTCATCTACGCCATGTTCGACAACGGCTTCCGCCATGACCGGAGCTACGTGAAGTCGGCCCGCCCGGTCGCCGAGACGATGGGTCACTACCACCCGCACGGCGACACGGCGATCTACGACACCCTCTGCCGCATGGCACAGCCGTGGTCGATGCGCTACCCGCTCGTCGACGGCCAGGGGAACTTCGGCTCCCGCGGCAACGACGGCCCCGCCGCCATGCGGTACACCGAGTGCCGGCTCACCCCGCTGGCGCTGGAGATGGTCCGCGACATCCGGGAGAACACGGTCGACTTCTCCCCGAACTACGACGGCAAGTCCCAGGAACCGGACGTCCTGCCGTCGCGCGTGCCGAACCTGCTGATGAACGGCTCGAGCGGTATCGCCGTCGGTATGGCGACGAACATCCCGCCGCACAACCTCACCGAGCTGGCCGAGGCAATCTTCTGGATCCTCGACAACTACGACGCGGACGAGCAGACCACCCTGGACGCCTGCATGGAACGCGTGAAGGGCCCGGACTTCCCGACCGCCGGCCTCATCGTCGGTGACAAGGGCATCCGGGACGCCTACACCACCGGCCGCGGGTCGATCCGGATGCGCGGCAAGACGACGATCGAGGAGGAGGGGAACCGGCAGATCATCGTCATCACCGAACTGCCGTACCAGGTCAACCCCGACAATCTCGTCAGCTCCATCGCCGAGCAGGTCCGCGACGGCAAGATCGCCGGCATCTCGAAGATCGACGACGAATCCTCCGACCGCGTCGGTATGCGCATCGTGGTCACCCTCAAGCGGGACGCCATCCCGCGCGTCGTGCTGAACAACCTGTACAAGCACTCGCAGCTGCAGACCGGGTTCGGCGCCAACATGCTGTCCATCGTCGACGGTGTGCCCCGCACCCTGCGCCTCGACCAGATGCTCACGCTGTACGTGAAGCACCAGATCGAGGTCATCGTCCGCCGGACGCAGTTCCGGCTCGACGAGGCCGAGAAGCGGGCCCACATCCTGCGTGGCCTGGTCAAGGCACTGGACGCCCTCGACGAGGTCATCGCCCTGATCCGCCGGTCCCAGACCGTCGACATCGCTCGCGAGGGTCTGATGGACCTGCTCGACATCGACGAGGTCCAGGCGGACGCCATCCTCGCGATGCAGCTGCGCCGCCTGGCCGCCCTGGAACGCCAGAAGATCATCGACGAACTCGCCGAGATCGAGAAGACCATCGCCGACCTCAAGGCGATCCTGGCGTCCCCGGAGCGGCAGCGCACCATCGTCCACGACGAGCTCGCCGAGATCGTCGAGAAGTACGGTGACGACCGGCGTACCGAGATCATCGGGGCTGTCGGCGACGTCTCCGAGGAGGACCTCATCGCCCGGGAGAACGTGGTCGTCACGATCACCTCCACCGGCTACGCGAAGCGGACGAAGGTCGACGCCTACCGCTCGCAGCGCCGCGGCGGCAAGGGCGTCCGCGGAGCCGAACTGAAGCAGGATGACGTGGTCCGCCACTTCTTCGTCTGCTCCACGCACGACATCATCATGTTCTTCACGAACTACGGCCGGGTGTACCGCCTCAAGGCCTACGAACTGCCGGAGGCGACCCGCACCGCCCGCGGCCAGCACGTCGCGAACCTGCTGGAGTTCCAGCCGGGTGAGCAGATCGCCGAGGTCATCCAGCTCCAGACCTTCGAGGACGCCCCCTACCTGGTCCTCGCGACAGAGCAGGGACGCATCAAGAAGTCGCGGCTCACCGACTACGACACGGCCCGGTCCGGCGGCCTCATCGCCATCAACCTCAACGAGGGCGACAAGCTCATCGGCGCCCAGCTCTGCACCGAGGAGAGCGACCTGCTGCTCGTCTCCGAGGAGGGTCAGGCGCTGCGGTTCACCGCCGACGACGAGACGCTGCGTCCGATGGGCCGCGCCACCGCCGGCGTCAAGGGCATGCGCTTCAAGGGTGACGACCAGCTGCTGTCGCTCACCGTGGCGTCCGAGGGCTGCTACCTGCTGGTGGCGACCTCCGGCGGCTACGGCAAGCGGACCCCGATCGAGGACTACCCGATCCGTGGCCGCGGCGGTATGGGCGTGGTGACGTTCAAGTACACCCCGAAGCGCGGCAAGCTCATCGGCGCGCTCACCGTCGCGGAGGATGACGAGATCTTCGCCATCACCACCGCCGGCGGTGTGATCCGGACGCCTGTCGACCAGATCCGGAAGTCCGCACGCGACACGATGGGCGTGCGGCTCGTCGACCTGGCCAAGGGCGTGGAGCTCTACGACATCGACCGCAATGTCGAGGACGAGGGCGAGGAGGCGGCCCAGCAGACCGCCGACAACCCCGACGCCACGCCGGACGCCAAGCCGGACGGCAAGTAGGGTCGGGAAGATGGAACGGGACAGCACCCTCAACCGGATCTCGCCGCGCAGCGCCCTGCGCGTCGCCGCGGCGATGAACACGGTGCTGTTCCTCGTGTGGATGGTGGCCGCCCTGGTGGTCTTCATCGGACTCGGCATCTCGGGGGTGTGGGGGAGGATGAACAGCCTCCTCGCCGACCTCACGGGCTCGGACACCGTCGGGGCCGGCACGTACTTCGGTGTGGCGGCGGGCGTGGGGGTCCTGGAGGCCGTCGTGGTCACCGTGCTGGCCCCGGTCGTCGCCGTCCTCTACAACAGCGTGGCGACGCTCGTGGGCGGCCTGCGGGTGACCGTGGGGGACGCCCCGGCGGACGTGGCGGTCGACGCCACCACTGACGCCGACGGTGCCGTCGGGGACCGTTCCGTGACCGATACCGTCCCCGCTGCCGGGGATACCGTCCGGGATGCGACGGTGGACGCTGCAGGGGACGCCGGGCAGGCGGGGGCCGACGACCCGGCGGTCGCCGTGGTGTCCGATCCCACCCCGGCCGACAGGCTCGCGGGATGGGGTCTGGAAAACCGCCGATGACCAGGCGATTTGCCGGTTATCCGGGCGGTCGGTAGAGTACTGTCCTGTTCGCGGGCCTATAGCTCAGGTGGTTAGAGCGCGTCACTGATAATGACGAGGTCGGAGGTTCAAGTCCTCCTAGGCCCACCAACATTTCTAC
>JABVZY010000449.1:0-18166 GCA_020883555.1 Drosophila nannoptera | reverse complement strand
CCAGAGTACCAGCAGGTCAGAGGGCGTCTTTCCGAAACAGAGAGGCGCCCTCTTCTCGTATTTGGTAGCAGATTGGTAGCACGACCCTACTCGTCGCCCGCCTCCGTCGCCCGGATGATAACCCCTGACATTCTCACGGCTACATCGTCGAGCTCATCATCGAAGAGGTCCGCGTAGGTGTTCAGCGTCGTCGTCGCATCCTTGTGACCGAGCTGCCGCTGCACCGCCTTCACGTTCGCCCCGGCCTGCACCATCAACGTTGCCGCGGTATGCCGCAGATCGTGGATCGTGAACCGCCGAGTGGGGAATGTCTGGTCCGCAGCACGCACCGCCTTCAGCGCGTCCTTCCACACCCGCCGACTGAAGTTCGACCCGCGCAGCACCTTCCTTTCGGGGGATGTGAACAGTCGGGCGTCCGGCCGTTTCCCTTCCGTCGCGTCCCGCACGACCTCATCGAGCTGCTGCACGAACGACACCGTGCGCCCTTTCCTGCTCTTGGTCGTCCCGTCGACGAGCACACCGGTCTCCGTCTTCTCGTCGCTGCGGAAGATCGCCAGCCGCCGCCGCTCCCGGTCCACAACATCGACCCGCAACGCGGTTGCCTCGCTCCAACGCAGACCGGTGTACGCCAGCAGACGTATCAACGGTCCGTACTCGCCGCACGCCTCCGCCAGAGCCTCAACCTGGGGCACCGTCAGGTAGATGTTCCGGGCCGGGGTGGGCTTCGGCAGCTTCACTCCCACCGCGGGGTTCGCTGCGAGGTGTCGGGCATCGACAGCGTGGTCGAGGATGCCCTTCAGCTGGTGAGCAGCGTGTGTGATCGTGGATACGCCCTTCCCTGCGTTCTTCATCTCCGCTATCCACGCCTGCACCTCCACCTTCTCGACAGACCCGACCTCACGGTCACCCCACCGTTGTAGTTCCCCGTGAGGTTGTGAACACGGTCCATGGGAGCCAAGCCTCCGATGCCCGTGTGAGCTCGCCGGCGATTGTAGTGCTCGATGAACTCGCCGTACACCTGCTCCCGGGACGCCTCACTCAGATACGGCCGCGCGTAGGCCCACTCGGTCATCAACGTGCGGTTGAACCGCTCGACTTTCCCGTTGGTCTGCGGCCGGTACGGCCTGGTCCACCGGTGCTTGACCTCCGGTCCCAGCGCATCGGCGAACGCGTGGGACCGGTAGCAGGCACCGTTGTCGGTCATCACCGCACCGACCTCCACACCCAGTGACGCGAAGAAGTCAGCTGCCCTGATCCAGAAACCCGCCGCGGTGTCTTTCCGCTCGTCGTCGAGGATCTCGGAGTACACCACCCGCGAGTAATCATCGACTTCCATGGTGCAGGTACCGGTAGCCTCTGCCGGGTTTCGCTCCGGCTCGGGCGGCCGCTCCAGTGGCTCGACCGGATGCCCGGTGTTGGTCGGAGCCACGACCGAACATCCGCCACCCACCACCGTCGGGGATCCTGCCGAGTTTCTTGATGTCGACATGCACCAGCTCGCCTGGTGCGGATTTCTCGTAGCGGCGTGGCGGGGTCTTGCGTACCGGCAGTCCGGTGGCCTGGTCGATACAGTCCAGAGCGGGCATGTTGTAGCGGTCCAGCACCCTGCCGACCGTGGAGCGGGCGACACCGAGGTGGTATCCGATGCGGTGGGGTCCCCACCGTCGGGTGAACCGCAGGTTGATGATCCGGTGCTCCCTGCGCCGGTCCAGCTGATGGGGGCAGTGGTGCGGACGGCTCGACCGGTCGGCGAGCGACTCTCCGGCCCGGTGACGGGCTACCCAGCGGTGGGCGGTGGCCGGTGAGACGTTGAAACGTTCGGCGGCGCGGCGTTGGGTCCATCCGTGATCGACGATCAGGCTGACGAGTCTTGCCCTGCCGGTCGGGGTCAAGGGTGCGTTACGGTGGGACACGAAGACCTC
Organism: Drosophila nannoptera; assembly: GCA_020883555.1. Lineage (NCBI taxonomy): Eukaryota > Metazoa > Arthropoda > Insecta > Diptera > Drosophilidae > Drosophila > Drosophila nannoptera. The sequence goes on along the minus strand of JABVZY010000449.1, from coordinate 16,244 downwards.
CTGGTTCCTCGTTGTTGGTGGTGGTTCACCCTCAACGGTTACCGGAGGTCTTCTTTCACGTCATCCCGGTGGTCGTGTTCACAACCTCCTCGGGAAGTACACCTAGTTGTTTGAGATCAGGGTCTGCCCTGCCGGGGTCCAGCGCTCGTGTCGAACCTCGGAGCGCTCGTGTTCAAGGCGATCGCCGCCAGCGCGGCAGAAGAGAACGTTAAGGAGTTCACGCACTCCGATCGCTCTTCTCTTCTGCCGCGCGGGCTGCTCGCACAGCGAGGATTCCACCTACGCCCGGTATGAGCGCTAGAAGCCACACGTGATGATTGCCGCGCGCGAGCAGAGCGGCACAAACAACGGATCCGATATACGCAAGGCCGTGGATCGGTCCGATCGCTTGCGAGACCTCGGGCAGATGCACCGTGACCAGATTGACGAGGAGCACCACGAGCGTTCCAAGTTCAACTCCGGCGCTCACGCGCAGCACGGTCTGGTTCGTCATATCCCGGCACCGGTAGTCGAGCCGGGGCGGTAGATCATGAGGACCACGACGATCGCCCACAGGAGGTTGAACATCCCGGTTTGCATGGCTAGCCGCCGAGCGTGGCGTTGTGCGTCGATGGACGCTGCGCTGTCAGCCTCGTCGGCCGTGAGCATCGCAGCGATCCGGGTCTGCCCGGGTAGGACCAGCCCGGCCAGCACGACAGCAGCGGTGCCAGTGAGAAGCATCGACACAATGAGCCAGGCATCGGTGAGTACGCCGAGAGAAGCCCCCGTGGCAAGACCGAAAACGGGAACGATGATGCCGATGACCGTATAGACGCGCGTGATGCGGTGCAGTACACGCACGACCGCGGCTTTCCCGGGGTCGCCGGGCGAGGCGAGCGCTGCGCGCGCGGCGGGCGGGAACATGCTCGCGGCGATCGCGACCGGACCAATGGCGAGAATCGCAGCGAGCACGTGAATCGCAAGCAGGAATCCCGTCATGAGGCGACTCGCTGTCCGTTGACCGGTGTCCGAGGGAGCTTGCCTGCTCGAGCGAAGCCGGTCATGGTGTCACCCACGATCGTGACCTCGAAATCGAGATCCAGTCGCATTGGCTTGGCGACATGCTGCCGCCAGCGAATACGTTCGGAGCCGTCGTTGCCGCTCTCTGCCTGGAGGCCTTCCAGGGGGACGCTCTCGGTCTTGTCGCTGGCTTCGCCATGGAGGATGCCATCGCGTTCGCTGAAACGGTAGGTGACGAAGAGAGTGCCGATGGGGGTCTTCAACGTGACCTCCCATGCGCCGGAGATAGTGGTCATGCCATCACCTGCGCTGCCGGGGTGTCAGCTGTTGCTGTGGCGACAGGGTGCCGTCCCGCACTCCGCCATACCGTTCCGCGACGTTCGTATTCGAACAGTTCTTCGACGCCGTGGGCGATCTGTGGCCCGAACTCCCGATCGAGCAGATACAGTCCCAGATCGAGACCGGACGTGACACCGCCCGCGGTGACAAGATCGCCGTCGTCCACGACCCGTGCACGGATCGCGGTCGCGCCGGTCGCATCCAGTGCGTCCATGCCGAGGACATGGGTGACAACGTTTCGACCTTCGAGAAGACCTCCCATCGCCAGGGCGAGCGATCCACCACACACCGTCGTGACGAGAACATCGGGGTCAGTCATCGCCTCAGCGATGAGGGGGATGGCGGCTGTTCCTGCGAACCGGGCCAGCAGCACCGGAATCGTTTCGACCCCAGCATTCGGGTCGCCGTCTACGGGGCCGGCTGCTCCTGGTACGACGATGATGCCCGCCTTATGCGGATCAAGTCCGGACGTCGCCTTGAGCGTCACGCCCTGTGATCCCGAAACCACCTCCCGCGGGCCTTCAGCGCTGACCATCTCGATCGAGAGCTCACCACCGAGAAAACACTCGTTCCCCGCAGCGATCACCTCAAACGGGGCGATGGCATCGAGGAGGTCGAAACCGTCGAACAACACGATTTGAACAGACTTGGACATAGAACAGAACTCCTTCTGGCGGCGGTCGGGCGCGCCGCACTTCCTCCATCGTGCTGCAGTGATCAGGAGTGAACCACCGGCTATCAGGCCACACATCGCCTGTATCTGGCCACGGCGTGAGACTCCGCATGGACACGACTGAATACACAGTGACAAAGGTAGAGTCTCGGGTATGCATACCGTCGTTGTCCTCGCGCTGCCGGATGTGATCGCCTTCGATCTGGCCACCGCCGTTGAAACCTTCGGTCGTTCTCCCCTGCCCGATGGACGTGCCGCTTACCGCGTGGTCGTCGCCGGAACCGCGCCGACGGTGACAGCTGGTCCCTTGCGGATCGCCACTGATGAAGGACTCGATGTACTCGACCGTGCGGACACGATCATCGTGCCCGGTCGCAACGATGTCGCAGCACCTCTGCCCGAAGGTCTTGCCGACTCCCTGCGTGCTGCTGCCAACGACGGCACGCGCCTTGCATCGATCTGCGTCGGCGTATTCACGCTCGCCGCCACCGGTCTGCTTGACGGCCGCCGCGCGACTACTCATTGGTTGGCGACCGATCTTCTCACCAGATCATTCCCCGCCGTCACTGTGGAACCTGATGTGCTCTACACCGACAACGGCCAGATCCTCACGTCCGCGGGAGCTGCAGCGGGCCTCGATTTGTGCCTGCATATGATCCGCCGCGACTTCGGTACTGCGGTCGCCGCTCACGCGTCCCGCCTCGCCGTCGCGCCGCTGCACCGCAACGGCGGGCAAGCGCAGTTCATCCTGCGAAACCCCCCGACCTACCGCACCGCATCGCTGGAAGATGTCCTCATATGGATCGAAGAGAATGCTCACCTTCCACTGACGCTTTCAGACATCGCAGATGCCGCGCACACCAGCGTGCGGACACTCACCCGTCGCTTCCAGCAGGAGACCAGACAGAGTCCGATGGAATGGGTGAACGGTGTGCGCATACGCCACGCACAAGAACTCCTCGAAACGACTGATCACGCTATCGATCGAATCGCTCGTCAAGTCGGGTTCTCCAGCCCCAGCAACTTCCGCGCCCAATTCAGTCGAACCACCGCCGTCACCCCGAGCGAATATCGCAAGACCTTCACTGACCGGAGCATTCCAGATTCCAACGCGTGAACACTGGATCTCATCGCCCAGTTGACTGCCGCAGGATTACACGTACTGAGTCGGTGGCGTTCCGAACGCGCGTGTGAACGCCGCGGTGAACGCGGCAGGGGACGAGTACCCGAGGCGTGTGGCCACCTCGGTGACCGTCGATGACGGGAGCATTCGGAGGCCGGCGAGCAGTCGTGCTCGAGATCGCCAGGCTGCCGGGCTGGTTCCCGTCTGAGCCAGGAACTGGCGGTCGAAAGTCCGCAGGCTCATGGCTGCCGTTCGCGCCCAATCGGCGTTCGACACTGCCAGGTCGGGTTCAGCCAGGTAACGACGGCACAAGGATCGGAACGGCTCATCGTGTGGCAGAGAGACCGACAACGGTGTGGGCGTCAGTCCGCGAAGCTCATGGAAAATGAGGTCGATGACCACCCCGTCGCGCCCCGCAGCATCGTAGTCCGCGGCGAAGGCGTTCGCGGTGCGCAAGAGCTCTCGAAGCAGCGGGCTGATCTCGGCGACGATGCATCGGGTCGGCCACCAGGGTACGGCGTCCGGTTCGATGTACAGGCTCCACGTCGTCACGGCGTCCATGACCACTTCGTGCGTGGTGCCGGCCGGTATGAGTACAGCCCGGTGCGTGGGCACGGTCCACGAACCTTCTTCGGTATCGACCTGCATCACGCCCTGTGCGCCATACAGTAGCTGAGCGCGGCGGTGAGAGTGCCGCGGGAGCAGATGGCCAGGCGGGTAGTCGGTGCCGATCGGCAGCACGTCGACGGGAAGGTGGTCGACCTCAGGCAGGTGGACGTTGTGCACCCGATCAGCCTAGTGGCCGAAACTCGAAAGAACGTGATGCAGGATCGATTGCCTGCCGTGAGTGTCGCGTGTTCAGATGGAGGTATGAAGCTGCTGGTCCTGTTCTTCGCGATCTCGCCGTGGGGTTGATTATCGTGTTGTTCGGTTTCGGCAATGGTCTCGCCGTTGCCCCGATCAGCAGGCTTCGCATGTCAGAGCCGAAGCGGAAGGTCGATCTTTGATGCAAGGAGTAGCTGTCAGCCAAGCGTCCGTCGGAGACCAGAAGGCGATCCACGACCTCGTCGATCGCGCCTACCGCGGCTACGTACCCCGGATCGGCAAGCAGCCCGCGCCGATGACGGACAACTACAGGCGGCGGATCCTTGATGGCGAGGCCTATGTGACGCGGATCGATGGCTGTATCGTCGGGCTCATCGTTCTCTCGCCCCGCGACGATTATCTGCACATTGGGAACATTGCGGTCGATCCTGATCGGCAGCGCGAAGGCGTCGGGACTGCGCTCCTGGGGTTCGCTGAACAGCGAGCTCGTGAACTCGGCCTGACCGAGCTGCGCCTCTATACAAACGCGGCTATGACCGAAAACCTTGACTACTACCCGAAACGTGGGTTCACGGTTGTCGAGCGGCGACACGAGGACGGCTTCGACCGCGTCTACTTCTCCCGGGTTCTCTAGATCACTCAGCGACAGGCATGCCAAGGTGCCGTGCGCTGATCTTTGATCAGAAGTCGGCCGCATAGTCGGTGACAGATCAGTTGCCGATACCGGGTTCCACCGACGAGTTGCAGCTCGCCTCAGATTCTTCGCCGAGCATGACGCGCACGAACTGCGCGGTGGGGAACGTGGCGCGAGTGCATGGTCCCCTCGGATAGCGCCGCTCCAGTGTGTCGATCGGAAGGTCCACGTTGGGCCCCGATCGTTATGGTGGCCGAAACTCAAAAGAAGTTGATGCGTAATCGATTGCCCGCCACATGCGTGTCACGATCAGATGGAGGCATGACACTCCTGGTTCTGTTCTTCGTGGGTCTCGCCGTCGGTGTGACCACCGTGCTCTTCGGCTTCGGCGGTGGTTTCGTCACCGTCCCGATCATCCTGCTCGTCGACGTGTCAAGGGGCGGCGATGCGATACGGATCGCGGTGGCGACATCGGCTCTGGTTATGGTCGTCAATGCGATCATTGCGACCGTCTCCACGAGACGCAGCATCTTGGAGAGTCTCCGTGGTCGCCGGGCACTGTTCGTTCTCCTCGCCGTCGGCGGCGCGGCGGGTGCAGGGGCGGCCCTATTCGTCCCGGACGCGGTACCGCGGTGGGGATTCGTCGCCTACATCGTCATCACTGTCGTCGATCTTCTGCTCCGGCCGGGATTCCTTCCGCGGCGGGCGTCTGCGAGGCCCGTCGGTGAAACTGCGGGCCGTGGACTTCCGGACGCACTCGGGGCCCCGGTCGGAGCGATCGCGTCGTTCCTCGGTGTCGGGGGAAGCGTGATGACCGTGCCCATGATGCGCCGGTCCGGCATGGAGATGAGCGCAGCCACGTCCCTGGCCAATCCGCTGACGATCGCCATCGCCGCGCCGGCCATGCTGGTGGCGTTCGCGTTCGGCGGGGGAGTGGCCTCGGGTTCCGGGTTGATCGGAACGGTCGACGTGGCATCGGCCCTCGCCCTGTTGGCCGGAGCAGTTCCGGTCATCGTCATCCTGCGCAGGCGACCCCCGCGGATCCCAGAGGCAGTGCATAGTTGGGCGTATCTGGTGTTGCTCGTCGTCGCCGCAACCACTGTCGCGCTCACCGGGTGATCGATGCCACTCGGGCCCAGAACAGAGGCAAACTGCCTACACGGAATCCAGTCTCGGCGGCGTGCGAGACCTCTGACGTGGAGGATGCTGCAGTTCAGAGATCGATCTCGTCGGATTCCAACCGCTTGCCCATGCTCACAGCCTGGTAGGTCGCGTAGCCCAGCCTCTCGTAGAACTCGATAACGCCCGCGTTCTCGGGGCGCACTTGGAGCTGGACCTTGGGGCAGCCCAGAGCAGCGAGCATGGATTCGGCGCGGCGGACGAGCTCCGTGCCGAGTCCTGTCCCGCGATGGGAGGCGGCGACGGCGAGATAGTGGATCCACCCCCTGTGGCCGTCGTAGCCAGCCAGAGCGCTGCCGACCACGTGCCCCTCGTCGTCCTCGGCGATCAGGAACATCTCCGGCTGCGTCGTCGTCTTTCGCCAAACGTCCTTCACTGGATCGTTCCACGGCCGCGTGAGCCCGGCCTCGGTCCAAAGAGCCACGACGGCGTCGGAGTCAACGGCTGTGAAAGCGCGAATGTGGGCCATGTACATTCCTTTGCTCGGAGCGGGGCGGACTTGGAGCGGTGGTCGAAGGTGCTCAGGCCCGCAGAGGTCTGTATTCGTCCGTCGATTCCGCCATGTCCGTCGCTAGGCACTCATCCTCTTTGACTATGCGTCAGGACCTTGTGCTGGTGTTTCGGTCTGCGAAGCGGGCGCGCGCTTCGGCAGAGACGGGGGTGAAGAGGTTGACGAGGTTCCCGTCCGGGTCGCGCAGCAGTGCGGAGCGGTTTCCCCACGGCATGTCGGTAGGTACTTGCACCCAGGAGTCGACCTGGTCCTGAAGGCGACGGTGCACGGCGTCGACATCAGCGACACGCAATTCGATGATCGCGGTGCGGTTGGCGCGAGGTTCAGCGACACCTTCGCCGAACAGTGGCACGGTGCTGGAGTGTCCGATCGCGAGAGTCGCCAGCGGGGTCACCAGCTCGGCGAAGACAGGTGCGGGGCGTTGAGCGCAGATGCCCGTCACGAGCTCGTAGAAGCCGACCATTTCGTCGAGGTCGTCAGTGATGATGCGTACGGAGGCGAGTTCCATGAGTGTTTCCCTTCACTACTACAGCGTTCAACGCTACGCTACAGTATCGTAGCGAAACATGGAAAGGACGACTCATGCCTATTCAGCCTCAGACTGACCCATCAGCTGGTACGGGCACCATCATCGACGCGCGGACTCAGCGCTCGCGTGCGACCGTCCTTGCTGCGGCAACGGACCTGCTGGAATCGACTGGGGTAGGCGGGTTCAGCGTCGACGAGGTTGCGCGCAGGTCTGGCGTGGCGAAGACTACGATCTATCGGCATTGGCCGACCCGAGAAGCCCTCGTGCTCGATGCGTGTGCAGGTCTCGATGATCGCTACGACCTCCCCGACACCGGGACTCTTCATGGCGACCTCAGGACGTTCGTCGCCGATCTCGTGCGCATGGTGGAGCAGGCGGGATGGGCTGCTGTGCTGCCTTCGATTGTCGATGCGGCGGAACGCAATGCCGCGTTCGCCGATATGCATGCGCAGATACAAAAGGGGCACGCGTCCCTGGTGGGTCAGATCGCCGAACGCGCGATCGGTCGCGGCGAGCTTCCTGCCGAAACCGATACAGCACTGCTTGCATCTACCGTTCTAGGCCCAGTCTTCTACCGTCGGTGGTTCTCCCGCGAACCTTTCGATGCTGCGTTCATCGATGCGGTCACGACTCGAGCTATCCGCGGCGCACAAGGATCCGACTAATCTCGGCGACGTTGTATCGAGACGGCCACTTCAATCGGAATGGCTCCGGATCGGATGGCGTCCAACGACAATACGGTTAGTCAGGCAGTGCTCGGCAGAACAAGCGGAAGGAAGATCTGATCGACGATGGCGGCGATGTTTTCGCGCGGCAACGGCTTCAGCGTCATGAGCGTTTCGTGCCGAAGGAGGTCGAATGGCAGACGAGCTGTGCGCTCCGTCAGTCGATCGGGATCGATCTCGCCTCGCTCCACCGCTCGCGACAGCACACCTTCGATGATCGACCACCGCTTTTCGACCAATCCAAGCCGCAGTTGGGCCGGGCTCGTCCCTGTCGCGCCATAGTACGCGGACAGCTCTGCGGTCAATGAGGCGGCGAACATCGCGAAAGATTCATTGAGCTGCACCATCAGCCCGATGATGTCCTCGCGGAGGGTTCCGGTGTCAGGATCGACGAGCAGGAACCGATCGCTCGCGTAGCGGATGGCATCCCTCACCAGACCAGTCTTCTTGTCCCAGTGCCGGTTCAGGCCGGGCCGGCTTGTTCCGGCTCGCCGAGCGACTTCCGACAATCTGAACCCGTCATACCCTCGCGCGAGTAGCTCTTCCCACGCTGCCGACAGAATCGCGGACCGGAGGGTCTCTCCACGTCGTCGTCGAACGGGCTGAGACTCTTGTTCGTTAAGGTGCATGGATGTACCTTAACATGGTATGTTCATGAAGAACTCGCGAGGTGGCTGTCACTTTGCGAGCCGGAGAAGCGGAGAGGAATCGCTATGGAGATGAAGACGACAGTCGTCGTGAAGACGATGGGGCGCGAGTTCGACGAAACCGCCGTCGACCAGTGGGAGCTGGCGGCGTCCCGCAGGGCGCTGCGCAATCTGAAGACGATCGCGGGCGGACAGATCATGATGGATCTGATCGCGGAGCAGGTCGCCGAGGGTGACCGCTACCAGAAGAGCATCATCGAGGAGTCGGACGGCAGGTTTCGAGAGTCGCGCACGGAGTTCACCGTGCGGGGTCTGACCGGAACGCAACTGGCGACGTGGTTCCAGGCTCAGGCCGGGTCCGGCGAGTTCGGCGACAAGTCGTTGCTGCTCAACGCTCACCCGGAGCACTACGTCGAGCCACCAGCGTACCGAGGCGGCATGGTCGAGACGATCGGCGGACACCTCACCAGATTCAAGGTCTCTGTCGCCCGCGAACTCCCGCCTCAGGTGGCTGTGTTCCGGCAGCCCGAATACCCGATCACCTTGATGAACGCACTCCTCAGCCTGGACGACGGAACCCCTTTCGCCTACTGCGTTCACCAGGCTCGCGACACGGACGACGGTGCCGACGTCGTCGTGCGAGTGGTCTACCCAGCTGCAGCGCCGGATGCGCTCATCGAGGGCCACTGCGAACATCTCGCCATCGAGTTCCGCAGCTGGATCAGGAATGCCGCAGTATCCCTCGCGTAGGCGGGGGCGCGAGTGCATCGGTCCCGCGACTCTCCTTCCGGACTTCTGCGGTCGCAGGCCGGTAGCTCGACACTTCATCAGAACACGATCAGTTCGACACCGCCGCGATCAGTTGGCCCACGGTGGCCGGTGTAACGGGAGCGTGAAGCTTGAGGGGCCCTGCTCGCGAGTCGAAAGGACCAGTGCATGTACGCGTCGGGACTGTCAGATTTACGGTGTGTGGATCCGGCCAGATCCGACAGGAGGTCCCTTGTCTACCTCCGGAACCGATGTGCCTCTTCGTCGTTCGTCGCACTCGCCCTACGGCAGCTTGTCGTTATCCCTGCCCAGCCGGCCGAGCCATTCGATGAGGAGCTGGGTCTCTGCCCTGCCAAGGACGTCTGGATTCGCTGCGGCAATCTCGATGGCGGTGGTGAGAGGGTCGTCGGCTCGTGTTCCCTTGCCGGTGATCGCTGAGATAACACCCTCACGGACAGCTTGAGAGAGCCCCGGGTCCGGCGCTGCCAGGATAATCTGACGCAGGGTGACGCCGATGTTGGTCACGAGGATGTGCGCGGCAGCCTGCTCAGAAGGCACCAGGAGCCGGCCCTGCTCGGCGGCCCGCGCCGTGAGCGCGCGTAGGATCTCGCTGGGACGCGACTGCGCCTTGGGGGAGTGCCCAGGGCGGACCTTCCCATACATCAGCGTGTAGAACCCGGGGTTGGCCAGGCCGAAGGCGACGTGGGCGTCCCAACCGGCGCGGATGTCCTGGATGGGGTCGCCGGAGGACTCCATCGACGACTTCTCACCCAGGTAGAGGTCGAACCCGTGCGCGATGACAGCGTCGATCAGTCCTTGCTTGGAGCCGAAGAAGTGGTAGAGCGTCGGCATCTTCACTCCGACCGCCTCACAGACCGCTCGCAGGGAGAAGTCCTCGCCAGGAGAGGCGGCAATGAGGTCCGCGGCCGCCAGGATCATCCGCTCCCGTGTATCGCTTGTCGGTGTTCCTGTCATGATGCTATGTTAGCTTATGTATCACAGAGATACGGTTGCATAGTGACGATACAGAGGGAGCTTCATGGCTGAGCACACACTCAAGGGCAAGAACGTTCTGATCGCGGGCGGCGCGAAGAACCTCGGCGGGTTGATCGCTCGCCAGGCGGCCGAGGCTGGCGCGAACGTGGCGATCCACTACAACTCCGACTCCAGCCGCGCCGACGCCGAGCAGACGCTCGCTGCTGTCGAAGCTGCTGGAGTCAAGGGCGCTACGTTCCAGGCAGACCTCACGGTTCCGGCGAACGTGACCCGCCTGTTCGCCGACGCGGAATCGGCACTGGGTGCGATCGACATCGCGGTGAACACTGCCGGCAAGGTCCTGCGCAAGCCGATCGTGGAGACGACCGAGGACGAGTACGACTCGATGTTCGACATCAACTCCAAGGCCGCTTACTTCTTCATCAAGGAAGCCGGGAAGAGTCTCGCCGAGGGTGGCAAGATCGTCACCATCGTTACCTCGCTGCTGGCGGCCTTCACCGACGGATACTCCACCTATGCCGGCGGCAAGTCACCGGTGGAGCATTTCACCCGCGCGGCGGCGAAAGAGTTCGCCGACCGCGGCATCTCCGTGACCGCGGTGGCACCCGGTCCGATGGACACCCCGTTCTTCTATGGGCAGGAGACACCGGAGCGAGTCGCTTTCCACAAATCACAGGCCATGGGCAATGAACTGACCAAGATCGAGGACATCGCCCCCATCGTCCGCTTCCTCGCCACCGACGGCTGGTGGATCACCGGTCAGACGATCCTCGCCAACGGCGGCTACACCACCCGCTGAGAACGGAGCAGGCTCATGACCGATCAGACTATTCCCGAACCAGTGGCGTCCTTCATCGACGCCGTCAATCGCCATGACGAGGCCGCGTTCCTCGACGCCTTCACTGCTGCCGGCGCGGTCGACGACTGGGGGCGGGTCGTCACCGGCCGCGATGCAATCAAGGCCTGGAGCGACAGTGAATTCATCGGCTCCCGCGGCACGCTCGCCGTCGAGGAGGTAGACGCTGCAGACGAGACGGTCACCGTCGTCGGTGACTGGCGCTCCAACCACGCCAACGGCCGCTCGAAGTTTACCTTCGACGTCGACGGCGACAAGCTCGCGAAGATGACGATCCGCGAAGGCTAGAACCGACACTGGCATCTCGAGCGGGCGTCCAGCCAGATGGACGCCCGCTCGGTGTTGTCGCCTTCGAAGCAAACGCACGACACGCATATACGAGGTTCGTCAACCATGACTACCGTCCCGCTCGCCCGCACCGGGCAACGTCGATCCGAGGTCGGCCCTGTCGAGCTCTTCTTCGACCTGGTCTACGTCTTCGCCATCATCCAGCTCTCGCACCTGCTCATCGAGCACCTCTCTTGGGAGGGTGAACCGTCCCGGGTTCTCTGCCGCTTCTATGCGGGGAGAATCTCTCGGGTGAGGGATTCGTAGTAGGCGGCCTCGTGTTCGACGGGGCTGCTCATTCCGAGGCTACCGTGGAGGCGGCGGTGGTTGTACCAATCGACCCAGCCCGCGGTCGCGTACTCGACGTCCGCGATCGTTTTGAACGGCCCGTCGTGGAAGATCGTGGTGCGGATGCACTCGGCCTTGTAGAGCCCGTTGATCGTCTCCATGAGGGCGTTGTCGTAGGCATCGCCGACGGACCCGATCGAGGGGGCGATCCCGTCGAGCGCGAGCTTGTCCGTCCATGCCACGGACGTGTACTGAGAGCCGGCATCGGAGTGCGCGCGGAGCTGATCTCGTTCGATGGGACGTCCCTGCCGGCCGCGTTCCCAGAGCGCCATGCGCAGCGGGATCATCACGAGATCGACGTGCTTGTTGGTCTGCGCATGCCAGGCGACGATGCGCTGGGAGTAGACGTCGAGGATGAACGCGACATACACCCAGCCCGCCCACGAGCGGATATAAGTGAAGTCCATTACCCACGTGTGGTCCGGCCGCGGCGCGGTGAAGTCGCGGTTCAACAGGTCCCCGGCACGGATGCCGTCCTTCGACGGGATCGTCGTCCGGATCGCTTTCGCTCGCGTCACCCCTGACAGTCCGAGCAGGCGCATCGCTCGGTCGACCGCGCCTCGCGAGGCGTCGCCGATCGCGGTTCGGCGGATCAGCGCGGTCATCTTCTTGCGCCCATAGAGCCCTTCCGGGGTCATCTTCCGCCGAACAATGCCGCTCGCGTCGATGACGTCGGTCCAGGCGGCGTCGCGGACGGCGTCGACGACCATCGCGTCGGTGACGGTTCGGGCGGCGATGCGGGGCTTGGTCCAAGCCCGGTAGGTCCTTGCAGCGATCTTCACGCCCTGCTCGCGCAGGACACGGATGATCGACTCGACTGCATGACCCTCGGCGCGCATCCGGTCGATGAACGCGCGCATCAACGGCCTCGGGGGTCGAGTTCCCCCGCGAAGAAAGTCGTCGCTGCTTTCAGGATCGCGACGTCTTCGCGCAGCCGCCGGTTCTCGGCCTTGAGGCGTTTGATCTCGGCTGCTTCTTCGCTGGTCTGGCCATCACGGTCGCCGGCGTCGATCTCGGCCTGGATCACCCAACGACGCAGAGACTCCGCCCCGACGCCTTCCTGGCGGGCGACCGCGGTGACGGCTTGCTGGTTCGAGGGATACTCGGCTCGGTGTTCGAGCACGAGCCTGACGGCCCGCTCGCGCACCTGGGGATCGATCTTCTTCGGCATGACGCCCTCCTTTCAACTCGAAAGGAAGCGGCATCAAACCCGGGACGGTTCAATCTCCAGGGCAGCGAACAAGGTGGTGGTCCCCTGCCGGTAGTAGTCGTTCGACCTGCGTTCGATCCGTCCGGGTTCCATCGGCAGGATCGGTACGGTCCGGTCCAGGGCCTGGATCTGGGACTTCTCATCGATGCTCAGCACGATCGCGTCCTCGGGGACGTCTTCGTTGGTACCGAGGTAGAGACCGCACACGTCGGTGACCTTCCCGACCAGCTCCGGGTCCGTGGAGAACCGGAACGACTCCGCCCGCCAGGGCTGGATCCTGTAAGCCCTCCACGCCCTCGCGACTGTCGCCGGCGACACCTTCAGCTCCTTCGCGAGAAGCCGCGTCGACCAGTGCGTGACCGCGAGCTTCTTCGGCGGCGGGGTCAGCGTCGCGGTGACGATCTGGGCGTGGTCAATAGTCCGGGGGCGACCCGACCGCGCGGTGTCCTCCAGTCCGTCAAGCCCGTAGTGCTGGTACCGGCCCCGCCACAGCACCACGGTCGTGCGGGAAGCGCCAACCTTCTCGGCGATCTCCTGGTTCGCGACACCAGCGGCGGCCATCAACACGATCCGGGACCTCTTGACCAGACCCGCCCTCACATTCCGAGAACGAGTCCAGGACTCGAGGACCTCACGATCCCCCTCACGCAACACCAGGGCAGGAGCCGGACGATTCGCCATACCCCGATCATCCCAAACCACCAACCGTTCAGGAACTAACGACACGCACCAATAGTTGCAATCCTGTTGGTTGCGACGGACGCTGTGTGGCCGCGGCGGTGAATGCAGCGGTCTGCTGTGTGGCATCGCAGGCGGTCGCGCGCTGGGCTCGGCTTGTAATACGCGCCGAGCAGGACGGCGATGAGACCGCTTCATTCTCGTCGGGGGCATGAACGGAACCCCCGGCTGCGGTTTTGATAACTGAGCCGGGGGCCGCGAGGGTACCTAGTCTTCCCGAAGCCAGCGTGAGAACAACCTCATCATTATCGGCATGATGACGAACGTGAGGAGACAGACGAGGATCAGAGACAGGACGAGTGTGGTGATGTAGACCGGCACCCGTTGGATCACTGGTTGGCCTATCCACAGCAAGAGCGTGATGAGCGGGTACGCCGAAATCCAGTTGATCACTGCCAACTTGTACCGCGGCGGTGGCGGCGGATTGGCCGCGCGTGAGATCCGCTCCCGCCCTTGCGGGTCGTCTGCGGTCACTCGTGTTCCTCGTAGTTGGCCCAGGCCACCTTGTACGGGTGAGCGGCTTGCCACTTGTGGATCACGTCGATCGCGCCGGGCGCCGCGAACAGGGTTGCGAGGTCATCGCGCGTCTCGACGGTGAAGCTCAGTACCGCGGTGGCGATGAACGCGGGGATGGCATCCTCGCCAGGGACGGGCACGTGGTGGTGGGAGGTGAACTTCCGAACCGCACCCGTGTCCCTCATGGATACTTCGATGTCCGCGAGGAACTGGTCGAGATCGGTGTTCGAGATCGGGTCGGCGAAGGAGACAAGCATCGTGTGTGTGAACATGCTCTTACTACAGCACCGCCGGATCGGGACTGTCCAATACTTCCTGGCATCAGACTGATAACCTTGAGGAATGGATATTCTGGAGATCCGGGAGCTGCGGTACTTCCTCACGGTCGCCGAGGAGCTGCACTTTGGTCGCGCGGCCGAGCGACTGCACATCGCTCAACCAGCGCTGTCCAAGACGATTCAGCGCGTCGAGAAGCGCCTCGGGGTCCAACTGTTCACGAGAACGAGCCGGACAGTGGTGCTCACCAGCGCGGGTGAGGCTCTGCTCCAGAATGGCCGACACGCGCTCAGTGCGATGACCATGGCCGTGCAGGCGGCTCGTCAGGCAGCGGGTGCCGATCCCCTCCGGCTGGCGCTGAAGCCAGGCGGGGACGCGGGGCTACTTTCGCAGTTGCTGGGTGAGTACGCGGCTCACCCTGGCGCCAGACAGGTTGACATCCTGTTCGACCCCAGTGCCGAGCGCGCCGAACTCGTGCGATCGGGACGTGCCGACGCAGCGCTATTGTATTCGCCTTTCGAGGATGCGGAGGGACTACGGACGGTGCCTTTGCATCTCGAGGATCGCGTGGCAGTACTCCGCGCGGACCACCGGCTCGCCAAACGCAACAGCCTCACCCTCAGTGACCTCGACGGTGAGGCATCTCCGCGATGGGAGGGTCTAGAGGACAGTGCCGAGGGGCCCGCAATCAACACCATTGCCGAGTTGATCCCTCTGGTTCGGCTTGGTCGGGTCGTCGCGGTTCTCCCACGGTCGCTGATCGGGCGGCCACCGGAAGGAATCGCTTGTGTTCCTGTCGGTGATGCCGGCGAAAGTTCTATAGTCATCGGGTGCCGGCGAGACGATACGAGGCAGTCCGTTGTTGCTCTCATGCGCGCCGCGCAAGAGATATCCCCCCTGGTCTAGTGGTGCGTGTCGTTAGTTCCTGAACGGTTGGTGGTTTGGGATGATCGGGGTATGGCGAATCGTCCGGCTCCTGCCCTGGTGTTGCGTGAGGGGGATCGTGAGGTCCTCGAGTCCTGGACTCGTTCTCGGAATGTGAGGGCGGGTCTGGTCAAGAGGTCCCGGATCGTGTTGATGGCCGCCGCTGGTGTCGCGAACCAGGAGATCGCCGAGAAGGTTGGCGCTTCCCGCACGACCGTGGTGCTGTGGCGGGGCCGGTACCAGCACTACGGGCTTGACGGACTGGAGGACACCGCGCGGTCGGGTCGCCCCCGGACTATTGACCACGCCCAGATCGTCACCGCGACGCTGACCCCGCCGCCGAAGAAGCTCGCGGTCACGCACTGGTCGACGCGGCTTCTCGCGAAGGAGCTGAAGGTGTCGCCGGCGACAGTCGCGAGGGCGTGGAGGGCTTACAGGATCCAGCCCTGGCGGGCGGAGTCGTTCCGGTTCTCCACGGACCCGGAGCTGGTCGGGAAGGTCACCGACGTGTGCGGTCTCTACCTCGGTACCAACGAAGACGTCCCCGAGGACGCGATCGTGCTGAGCATCGATGAGAAGTCCCAGATCCAGGCCCTGGACCGGACCGTACCGATCCTGCCGATGGAACCCGGACGGATCGAACGCAGGTCGAACGACTACTACCGGCAGGGGACCACCACCTTGTTCGCTGCCCTGGAGATCGCCACCGGGAAGGTCACTGCAGCTCTGAAGCCCCGACACCGTCACCAGGAGTTCCTCGCGTTCCTCAAACAGGTCGAACGAACCTACCGCGACCAGGTCGACCCGGACACGGGTGAGCAGATCCCATTGCACCTGGTCATGGATAACTACGCGGCCCACAAGCACCAGGACGTGAAGACCTGGCTCACCGAGCACCCCCACATCCACGTCCACTTCACCCCGACCCACGCATCGTGGTTGAACCTCGTGGAGGTCTGGTTCGGACTGGTCGAACGACAAGCCGTCCGCCGCGGCGTGTTCACCTCCGTCAAGGACCTGAACGCGAAACTCCGTGCCTACATCGACGGCTGGAACAAACGCTCCCACCCCTTCGTATGGACGAAGACCGCCGACCAAGTC
>JABVZY010000448.1:59794-74445 GCA_020883555.1 Drosophila nannoptera | reverse complement strand
TCCTCACCAAACCCAACCGTCCAACAACTTCAAACCCGCGCCACTAGTGCCTTCGGCGACGGAGCCTGGTTGTTTGTCGGGTGCTATCTATTCATGGGCATCCTTCGTCCGGTCTTCATGATGATCGCCTACCGTGGAAACCAGCTCGCAGCCAACTACCGCATGCTCCTGCTGTGGACCCTCCTGGCCGGCATCTTCTGGGCCCTCGGTGCGGCACTGCCCCTCGAGTGGCGGCTGGGTCTCTGGTTGATTGCGGTGCTCATCGACTACGCGGCCCCGCTGGCCCACTACCGGATCCCCGGCATCGGGGCGGCACCCATGCACCAGTGGGACACAGACGCCGAGCACCTGGCCGAGCGCAACCGTCTCGTCTTCATCATTGCCCTCGGCGAGTCCATTCTGCTCATGGGCGGCAGCATCGTGTCCCATGGCCAGCTTTCTCCGCCGCTTGCCCTGAGCATGCTCGTCGGCTTCGCGTCCCTGTTCGTGCTTTGGTGGAACTACTTCGCCCTTGCTGGGCCTGACACTCGCGGCGGGGACTCGTCGACCGGGGCTCTCCGATCGGCCTATGCCTACGCGCATGCCTTCATGGTCCTGGGTGCGATCCTCGTCGCCGTCTCCATCGAGCTGCGACTCTCCCATGATCACCTCACGCCCGCAATCGTTGTCGTGACGGCAGCAGGTCCGCTCGTCTACCTGGCGGGGAACCTGTTGTTCCTCCGGTCCCGGTTCGGACGCCTCGCGCGGTCCCGGTTCATCGCAGCAGCCGTGCTGGTGGTGATCACGATCGCCGCGATGCTGCTGATCGATCACGTGCCGGTGATTGCCTTGAGTGTCGCCGTGCTCGCCGTGACGGCGGTTCTCGCTGCCCACACCGCGTACACGACAGCAAAACGGTCGGCACTCGAATAGCTGGTGGTTACCTCGCATTCTTTCACGTGGGATTCTTCTGCGCCCGATCGCGGTGCTCAGGAGCGAGCGATGCGCATTGGCTCGCGACTGCGGACCCCTGCGGCGACCGACCGCATCCCGCTGAGCAGCACGTCCAGGTATCCCAGGGCAGACATTCACGGCTTCGCGAAGCCTCACACCCCGAGCTCGCTGAACCTGATCATCATGTGGTCCTCGCCTTCCAGCGCGAGTCGATATTCTTCGGTCGCGTAGGCGGGATCCGACTCCCGGTGTTCGCGGACGATTGCATCATGACTTGTCAGGTCGGGCGGCCTAATGACGCCCAATTTCGTCCTGGCCTGGTGGCCGTGGCAACCCCTCGGTTCGACGGGTCAAGATCGGCGCGACGGAACACGATCCGAGTACGTTTGCCGCACGGTGTCACGTGGACCTGAAGTGTATCCGGTTCTCCACAGTCCTAGCAGGCCGTGGCTGCCTGCTTGTTTACACACCAGTCCCGTGCACAACTGATCGGTTCAGCGGGGTCGACTGTGTCCCGCGGCGGCCTCGATGAAGCGGCGAGTGAGAGCTGCGGTGCGGCTGGGCAGCCACGCCAGGCGGAGGCTGGCAGGCGGTGCTTCGTCGAGCGCGATGAAGGTGACCCCCGCTGGGGTATTGGCCGATGCCGCCGACATGGCGGTGGCCCCGACGCCGCGGTCCGCGGCGATGAGGGCGATCCACTCGTCGTAGTTGTCGCATTCGACGACCTTCTCCGGTCGGTGCGCGGGATCCCATAGGTCGACCCGTGTGCTGCCGCTGGCCGTGTTGATGACCAGGGGATGTCTGGCGAGTTCGTTCCAGGTGTACCGTTCATTCTTGGCTAGGGCGTGTCTCTTTAAATAGCGGCGATGCCCCGCCATACTGGGCTCATGGCCGCCACCGACCGCTACCAGCAGCTTACCGATGCCCAGTGGGCTCGCATCGAACCCCTCCTGCCGTCCAGTGACGGTAGGAGGGGTCGCCCGTTCCGCAACTCCCGCCAGATCCTCGAAGGGGTGATCTACCGGTACCGCACCGGGATTCCCTGGCGTGACCTGCCTGAACACTTCGGCCCTTGGCAGACGGTGTGGAAACGTCACCGCCGTTACACCGTCGACGGGACCTGGGACCGAATCCTGCAGTCACTGCTGGCCGACGCTGACGCCGCCGGCCTGATCAGCTGGATCGTCTCGGTCGACGCGACGATCAACCGTGCTCACCAGCACGCGACGAACACGACCCGCCCCGAGCAGCACACGGGGGGCCCAGTCGAATTACAGGAATCAGGCTTGTTCTGACCTTGATGAGTGCGAACCTGCAGGCCATGGGGTTGGGCGTTCGCGGGGAGGGTTGAGCACGAAGATCCATCACGCCGTCGACGGGAAGGGCCGTCCGTTGTCTGTGGTGGTCACCGGAGGTCAGCGTAACGACGGCAGTATGTTGCAGGTGGTCATTGACGATATTCGGGTGCCGCAGCCGGCAGGACGGTCGGGCAGGCCCCGGACCACCCTTGATGCGGTGATGGCGGACCGGGCGTACCCGAGTCGGGCGAATCGGGAGTACCTGCGGGACCGGGGGATCGCTGCGGTGATCCCGGAGAAGGTCGACCACGTCAACGCCCGCAAGCGTAAAGGATCTGCCGGCGGTCGTCCGCCGAAGATGGACTGGGAGGCGTACAAGGGCCGCAATGTGGTGGAGCGGTCGTTCAACCTGCTCAAACAGTGGCGGGGACTGGCGACCAGGTACGACAAGCTAGCAGTGATCTACCGCGGGGCGGCCGTCCTGGCCGCGATCGTCGCCTGGCTCAAAGCATTAGGAGACACGCCCTAGACGCCACCGGCGCGGCGTCCGGCGGGATGGTCTCCACCCCGGACCCGGAGGCCACCGCGGCGGGCTGCCGAGTCCTCGCGGACGGTGGGACGGCGGCGGACGCCCTGGTGGCGTCCCAGTACGTGCTGGGCCTGACCGAACCGCAGTTCTCCGGTCCCGGTGGCGGCGGTCTCGCGGTCTACCATGACGGTCCCTCCGGGATCACCGAGAGTTTCGACGGCACGGTCTACGCGCCGGAGGACGCCGCGGCGCGGGGGTCGGTGGGTGTGCCCCAGACCGACCGGCTGATGGATACGCTGCGTGCCCGGTCCGGGACCATGGACCTCGGCACACTGACGGAGCCGGCCCGCCGGCTCGCGACCGACGGGTTCACGGTCAGCCGTCGGCTGGCGGACGCCATGTCGGCGCGACGTGAACTCTTCGACCATCTCCCGGCGGCGGGGGACACGATGACAAACACCGACTACGCGGACTATCTGGCGGGCCTGCAGGGCACGTCGGACCCGCTGGAACCGGCGGATCCGCTGTGCGTGCCCTACCAGGGGTACCGGGTGTGCGGTTCGCACGGCACAGAGACCGGTATGGCGGTCGTCGGCGAGACGTTGGGGATCCTCGACCACCTCGACCTCGCGCGGCTCACCCCGTACTCGACGGGGACGGCCCCGGTCGCCCGCGCGACCGCCCAGCACCTGGTGATGGAGGCGGAACGTCTCGCCTTCGCGGACGCCAACACCTGGATGGCGGACGCCGCGGTCGACCCCGACCGCGCCCGCGACTACGTCCGTGAACTGGTGACCGGCTCCGAGCACCTGACTGACGATGCAGACCGGATCACACAGCGTCGCACACTGCAGGATCCGCAGCCCTCGTCACTGTCCGGCCGGTCCGGGGACTACTCCGACAGTAACGACCAGGGGACCTCGCAGATCACGGTGCGGGATTCGGCCGGGAGCACCGCCAGCCTGACGACCACGCTGCAGCGCAGTTTCGGCAGCGGGGAGAAGGAGCACGGCTACTTCCTCAACAATTCGCTGGACAACTTCACCGCCGATGCGAAGGAGGGGCAGCCGAACCGTCGGGAGCCGGGTGCCCATCCGCGGACGATGATGTCGCCGCTGCTGGTGTTCAGCGGCGACAGTGCCGGCACCGACGGGGCCCCGGTGATGGCGCTGGGGTCCCCCGGCGGCCGCAAGCTCCCCTCGTACGTGGTCAAGGCACTGGTCGCGATGGTCGACTGGGATCTCACGCCGGCCCAGGCGGTGCGGATGCCGAACTTCGGAGCGGAGAACCGGGGCGCGGTCTACTCCGTGGCCGAGCACGGTGACGGCGCCAGCGACAGCGATGCGGACACGGCCCGCCGCCTTCTCGAGGGCTGGGGCCACGATCTGCGACTCGGGGCTGAGCGTGCTGCGTGTCGCGGGGGAGCAGGTGTCCGGGGCGGCGGACGCGCGCCGTGACGGCGCGGTCGCCGGAGTGGCGCCGGAGCGCGCCTAGATCTGGGCCTTCACCAGGTCCGCGACGAACTGGTTGCCCTTCGCGGACGGGTGGTTGACCATCTTCCAGTCGGGGGTGGTCGTGTCGATCCAGCCGGCGACCATGCGCTCGGAATCCGGGGTCGAGCAGGTGGAGCGGTCCCAGGAGGCGCCCTTCACGTCGATGAAGGTGGCGCCGATCTGGTTGGCGGCGTCCTGCTGGGCGTCGCGGTTCCAGTTCTCCACGTCGTGGAGGACGGGCACGGGGACGCCGAGCGGGAACTCCGGGATGACGTTGAGCGGGCAGAACAGGGAGTTCGGGTCGGTGACCGAGAGCATGCCGGGCATGATGATCTGCGCGTTCGGGGCGACAGCGCGGATCTTCTCGGCGGCCTGGCGCAGGTGGTCGACGTAGGCGCCGTGGACCACACCGGGGTCGAGGAAGTTGTTGCCGTCCTTGGTGAAGCCGTAGGGGCCCCAGTCGTTGAGGCCGACGGACAGGGCGACCACGCCGGTTCCGGCGTTGAGTGCGCCGGCGTCGCGGGCCCGGTCGATCTTGCCGAGCATCTCGCCGCTGGTCATGCCGTTGCAGGACCAGTCGTTGACCTCGCGGCCGGTCTGGTCGGCGACGCGGCGGGGCCAGTTGCTGTAGTCCTGGACGCAGCCGTCGGTGCTGGGGTAGTTCGGGTCGTCCGCGAGCCCGTAGGTGACGTACTGGTCGGGGGCGGAGACGAAGGAGTCGCCGAAGACGACCATCGGTCCGGGTGCGGCCTCGGCGGTCGGGGTGGCGTCCTGGTTGACGGCGAGGACGCCGCCGACGAGTGCGGCGGCCGCGGCGACGGACCCGGTGGCCAGGCCGATGCGGGTGCGCAGGGACTTCCTGCTGCTGTGGCGGGACATGTCGTGAGCTCCTGTCCTGCTAGGCGCGGCCCGCGAAGGCGCCGAGGACGGCGTGGCCTTCGTCGGTCATGTGCAGCGGCAGGTTGCGGCGCTGGGAGGTCGTGTCGATGAGGCCGACGATGTAGCGGTCGTTGGAGCACATGTCGTGGCCGTTGCTCTCGTCCTTGAGGGAGACGAAGCGTCCGCCGCCCTCGGCGGCGCCGTCGCGGCCGGCGTTCTCGAGTGCCCATTCGACGTTGGAGATGTCGATGCCGAAGGTCGGCACCTGGACGCCCGGGATGAGGTTGATGGCGCAGACCTCACCGGCGCCGTTGGTGATGCGCGGCATGCCGACGACCTTGACGTCGGCGGCGCCGGCGTTCTTCGCGGCGCGGACCGCGTCGGCGATGGCGTTCTTGAGGTTGTTCTGAATCTCCGGGACCGGCATGTGGTCGTTGAGGATGTAGGGGTAGGTGTCGTTCGCGCCGGCGAGCATGTACACGGTGGCCCCGGCGACGTCACCGTTGGCGGCGGCCTGGTTCACCTGGTCGATGACGTGTGCGCCACCCGTGCGGTAGGACGCCCCGGCGCAGGTGTAGTTCTGGACATCCTGCCCGTTGGACCCGGCGATGGCGTCCCGGAAGCGGTTGTCGGTGCCGCAGCCGGTGCGGGAGAGGATCGCGTCGGGGAGGGGGAGGCCCTTGCCGGCGGCGAAGTTGTAGAGGTCCGGGTTGGCCGGCAGCGAATCGCCGACGAGGACGGCGCGGCCGCCGTCGGCCTGGGCGTCCTGCGCGCCGTTCCCGGAGACCGCGACGGCGCCGGCGGCGATGCCGGCAGCGGCCAGGACTGCGGTGGATGCTGCGGCGATCCGGTTGCGCAGGCGGTGGCCGGAAGCCTTGGTGTGTCGTGAACTCATCGGGGAGCGTCCTCTCGAAAAACTTTCGTCAGTGATCGGTCGGCGGGTGGCTGGGTCTCCACCGGCGACCGTCGGTATCTGTCACGTTCCAACGACGGAACGATACCAAACCGTTACATTCTGTGGAGCATTCCGGCACAATAGTACCGTCTACCGGCTCGAACACCAGATTTTTCCTGGATGAGGGGCAGGGTCACCCGCTGACCAGCGGAACCACACGGGTGCTATTCTGTAACTCCTGTCACACGGGGGTAGCAGCAGAGGTGCGGTCACCGTAGATTCCGGTGGTCGGAGTTTCCGCAGCGCTGCGCTGCGGGAACCGGGGCGGTGTCCCGTGCAGCAGCCTCGGTGTAACACGACAGATACGGCATTCGGTATGCCGTATGAAACTATAACGGGTACGGTGTGCGCCGCCAGTGACGGACATCCGCAGCACCGACCGAGAAGGAGAGACCGTGATCGACCTGTTCGACAAGAGGACCCGCGACCAGTTGGCCTACGACATCAAGGGGATGGTCAAGGGCGGGCGGGCCGTCCTGAACACCGGGTTGCTCAAGGAGGGGACCGCCTCGGAGAAGCTGGACGCCGCGAAGTACGTCGCCCGCTACGGGGCCACACTCGCGGGCCTGCTCGAGGCCGGCGCCGCCCGGTACCCGGACCGCATCGCCCTCGTCGACGACGAGGGTGAGCTCACCTACCGCGAACTGCGGACCCAGGCCCGCCTGACCGCCCACGTGCTGGCCAGCCGGGGTGTCGACGAGAACAGCCGGGTCGGCATCATGGCCCGCAACGGCCGCGGATTCCTGATCCCGCTCGCCGCGAAGGGCTACCTCGGATTCACCGTCTTCCTCCTCAATGTCGGTGCGAGCGGGCAGCAGCTCCGTGGCATCGCCAAAGACCACGGCCTCGACATGATCTTCGCCGACTCGGAGTTCGACGCGAAGCTGCCGGACGACGTCGACGGCCTCACCCTCTGCCACGCGTGGGCGGGGGAGGGGTACCGCACCGACATCGACTTCCCCACGATGCAGGAGCTGTGGGCGTCGCCGGGGCCGGAAGATGACACGCTCCCGAAGAAGCCGCACCAGGGTGGTGTGGTGCTCATGTCCTCCGGGACGAGCGGCACCCCGAAGGCGGTCAACCACAGTGAACCGACGTTCCCGGTGGGCGTCATCGGCCCGCCCATCGAGGCGCTCGGAGTGAAGGCAGGCTGCACCCTGCAGATGACCGCCAGCATGTTCCACGTCCTCGGCTGGGGTGTGTCGGTCATCGCGATGCTCGCCGGCTGCAAGATCGTCACCCAGCGGGTGTTCGATCCGGAGAACGTCATGCGCCAGGTGGACGAGTACAAGTGCGAGGGCATCATCAGCTCGGCGGTCTTCCTCAAGGACCAGCTGGAGGTGGACCTGGCGAACCCGGGGAAGTACGACCACTCGTCGGTGAAGTTCATCCTGAACGCCGGCAACGCGATGAGCGAGGATCTCGTCATCGGCCTCGAGAAGCAGTACGGCTACATCCTCGGCTCGGGCTACGGGTCCACCGAGGGGCTGCTCGTCGCATTCGCTGGTCCGGAGGATCTGAAGGCTGACCCGACCACGGCCGGCTACCCGGTGTGGAACGGCCGTCTGGAGGTCCTCGGCGAGGACGGCAAGCCCGTCGCCCCGGGCGAGGTGGGGATCATCCACGCGCGCAACATCATGTCGATGGAGGGCTACCTGGGCGACCGGGATGCCGCCGAGGAGACCGACGGCATGCTGAACCTCGGTGACAAGGGTGTGATCGATCCGGAGAGCGGTCGGCTGAAGGTTCTCGGCCGGGACAACGACATGATCATCGTCGGCGGTGAGAACATCTGGCCGAGTTCGGTCTCCGACCTGATCTGCCGGATGGACGGTGTCGAGGACGCCTACTGCGTGGGCGTGGAGGACGACAAGACCTTCCAGCGTGTGAAGGCCTACGTTGTTGTCGACGGCTCCACGGAGGTCACCGAGGACGATGTGCGCGGCTACATCGAGGAGAACCTCATCGTCCCCGCCGTGCCGCGGGACGTGGTGCTGCAGACCGAGGCGCTGCCGCGCAACGTCATCGGTAAGGTAGTCAAGCGCGACCTGGTGGGTTAGTCGGCCGGCGCGGGAGAGGGCGTCCTGTCCTTCATCGTCGCGAGGCTGACGAAGCCGAGCCCGATGAGGACCCAGACGACGAGGGTGACCACCGGACGGGTGGCACCTGCCCCGTCGAAGAAGCCGACGGACCGGGCGGCGTTGCCGGCCGTCCCGACCGGCAGGTACTGACCGGTCATGCCCCAGGGGGAGGGGAGCAACTGCCGTCCGGTCGCGATGCCCGACAGGGGGTTGGAGACGACGAGCATCAGGACCGCACCGGTCCCTGGGCCGGCGTAGCCGATGAGGGACGCGAGTCCGAGAACGGACATTGAAGTTCCGGCGATACTCAGCACAAGGATAAGCGAGGTCGCCCGGTAGTTCTCGTCGAGTGTGCTGAGACCGAACTGCCGGACTGCACTGGCGAGAAGTTCAGCTCTGACGGAGAACGTCAGGGAACCGATGACGCGCATGCCGTAGCGCTTCTTCATCGTGAAGGAGAGAAACCCGGCCGAGATTATGCCGCCGAAGGGCAAGCGGCAGTGCGAGGATACGGAGATCGCTGGCATTCGGGTCATCGGCGGTCGTGGGGTGACGTCATCACAGGTGACCCTGGTGCCCTGGTCCTCCGGCCTGTCGCCGATGGTGGTGAGGAGGGTCTTGTAGGTGCTACCCGCGCCTGCGGCGGTGTACACGGTGACGCCGTCGGGGCCGACCGCGAGTCCGCCGATCGCGTCCCGGCCGTGGACGGCATCCCGCGCATCCTCGGGAGAACCGTAGGTGGTGATGTCGAACGCACCGGGCTGCTTCTCATCGAGGGCCGCGGTGACCTTCCCGACAGCGGCCTCCGGTCCGGCGACGGCGAGGGGGAGGTCCTTGGCCCCCGAGTTGTAGGACGGGGTCAGGAAGGCAAGCAGCATGAGGCAGACGACGGCGGAGAGCGCGAGGACAATGCCGGTGAGCATCCCCCAAGGTGCTCGGTCGGAGCCGCTCTCCGGCGGAGGGGTGGATGCCCCGGCCGTCTCGGTGGTGGTGTGTGTGGTCACGGGGATTCTCCTCCGGGTCTTCACGGTGAAAGGGGAGGGTCTCCGGATCGCGGCGTGATCGATGTGGTCAGTAAATGGAGCATAGTGTCCCGTTTATGGACACGCAAGGGGTACGGTGGGGTGGACTGACTGAAGGAGACGGGATGAGAGCAGACGCGCGGGAGAAGCGGGCGGCGCTGGTGGATGCCGCCTGGACGTTGTTCGCGGAACGGGGACCGGATGTCTCGCTGCGCTCCGTGGCGGGGGCCGCGGGGGTCGGTATCGCCACCCTGTACCGGCACTTCCCGACGCGGGAGGACCTCATGATCGGCGTTATTTCGGAGATGGTGGACCGGGTGTCGGCGACGATCGACCGTCACGCGGAGGGATGGAACAGGCCGCAGCAGGCGGAGAAGACATGGCGTGCGCTCGCCCATGACATTGCGGACCTCGGCATCGGGGCAGTGGCCCTGCAGACGATCGCTGTGGTTCCGGAGGACGGAGAGGTCTGGCGGGCGACTGCAGACTGCCGGGCGCGGCTCACGGAGAGGTATGCCGACCTGTTGCGGACGGCGGCGTCTTTTGGCCTGGTGAACGGGGATGTCGCGCCGTGGCGGTTCCACCTCGGACTCGCAGCGATTGCTCTTGCGCCGCCGGACCGGGTGGATCAGTTCGCCCCGGGGCAGTCGGACTGGATGATCGATGTCTTCCTGAAGGGGTTGCGGCCGTAGCCCGTGTCGGAGACTCCTGTTGTTCGGGCCGGTGTGCGCGCGTTGTACGCGGTAGGGGTGCGGTGGGGCGCCCGAGACGAGTGGATGACCGTGCCCGGACGGCGGTCGGTTTGACCGGCCTGGGGAGGGGATGCGCCGGTGTTTCACGTGAAACCTGGAATGAGGATCGGGCGTTCGGGCACTCAGGTGCCGGGTGTTCGAGAGCTCGGCCCTCAGCGTCCGGATGGCTGGGCCGCCGAGGTCCGGTTGTTCGGCCACCAGTGCCTTCCGGCGCTCGGAAGTGGAATCTCCTCCAGCGCCAGTTCCAGAGCCGGTGCCGGTGCCGGAGGTGGCGGTGGCGGTGGTTCTGATGGCGGGTAGTCACCGTCGCCGCGGTCGCCGCAGGACCGATCGACAGTGAAATTGCTTCCGGAGTTGATGCCAGACCCGCGGGTGTCATCTTTCGTCGGGCAACATCCTGGTGCGGACAGTCGTTCCACGTCGGTACGCGGGTGCATAGCTGGCGCCGGCGAGGTGAGGGCGCCGCCGGATGTTTGCTGGCCCGGAATCGCTTCTGCATTGAAGCGCCG
Organism: Drosophila nannoptera; assembly: GCA_020883555.1. Taxonomy (NCBI): domain Eukaryota; kingdom Metazoa; phylum Arthropoda; class Insecta; order Diptera; family Drosophilidae; genus Drosophila; species Drosophila nannoptera. Next base: position 63,994 of record JABVZY010000448.1, on the reverse strand, counting down.
GCGTCGATTGGTATGCTCTCGAGCACTGACAGCGGTGGCCGCACCATCTTCGCAGACCCCGCCACTACGTCAACGCCTCGAAGGTTCAACTGGGTGCCCATTTCGTCCGCAGGGGACCTTGTAACCAACATGAGCGGACAGGCGTCACAACTTCGCCACCAGGTGCTGACCCAGGCTCATGGGAGAGGCGGCTGGCGATGGCCAGGACGGTCACGACAGCGAAAAGAGTTTAGCCGGTTGAGCCGAGTGTCGTATCTGGCGCCCGTCATCCCGTTGCGGTGTTTCGCCAGCGCTGATCGCCTACGCCACCGAGAACACCGGACTGCGCGTGGTGGCTGGAGGTGAAGACGGTCGGAAACTGATGGAATCTCCGGAGAACATACGGGATCAGCACAGCGGGCGAGTTGTGGTGCATGAGTTCCGGGAACTGTGTCGGGAACACGTGGATGTTCGGGGTGACGGCTCCTCGCGTATCGCATGTCGGCATGGAGTTGGTATCCGTGTTTCACGTGAAACCTGCACTGGTGGCGCCAAGCGTTTTCCCTCGGATCCTGTCAATGAAAGGGCCCTGGAGAGCCTGGCGAGGGATGCCGGGACAGGTTCTCGTCGAGGGTGCTGTGGAGGTGGTGACATTCCGCTTCGCAATGGTGACGTGGCCCCTCGTGTGGCTTCACTCTGAAAGTGGAGCTGACAAGAGTTCGTTGAACGTATCGGAGAAGATCGCTGGCGGAAGTACATTCGCCAGCGCGAAGTGCTGTCGGCTTGTCCGGGGTAGGCGCGTCCGCCGCTTGGACAACGGCAGAAGCAGTCGCGAGTGATGTGAAGGAGCACCTCGTCCACTCCGTTCCGAATCTCGGCGGAGGAGAGGAGGACGCGCGAGAGAGAACAGGCGCACTGTATCTGCGCTTCGGTATCGGGACGGTGGGCGTTGTGCGAGCTGTCGACCTTTGAGTCGTCGCCGCGACATATATTCAGATGCAGTCACCCGAGCGTCCGCCTATCATCACAGTGACGAAACAAATACCAACAAGGTATCCGCACGGCAGCTGGTCACGTTTCGCCCCTTTCGCGCCTGAGATGCTTGAGCCCGAGCAGTACTCAGTTCGTCGAGCCACCGCACTTGGTCCGGCCGCGAGGGAATGCGGCCTATGGAGGGGGATCAGTCTCCGGGTGCGGCGACGGTGGGGAGAGTGGTGGATCTGTCGGTGGTCCGGACCCGGTGTCCGGGGGCGTTGCCCGATACCACAATTGTCGGTCCGGGGACCGCTCCGTGCCTTCCGTGCCCTGCGTTCGGTGCCACCCGCGCTCACGGGCCCGGCGGCGCAGCGACTGGCCGGGGTTGTTCCAGACCATCGGGTGGGGGTTTGATCGCGGCTCGCGGTCCGGATCCTGCTTGACCGGCGGAACCCAGTCCAGACGTTCCACTGAACCTGCCGGCGCCGGATGCGTCTGCCACCGTTCATCGTTCGTCTTCGAGTCGTCGATGGTCCGGTGGTTGGACCGGTCGACGAGAGTCAGGTTGTCGATGTCCGTGGGGCGGTTCCGGCTCCAGGCCACGATATGGTGCACGTCGGTTAACGCGGGAGCGACAGAGGACCCGGGTGCCGAACTGACACCTTCTTCCCCGACCAGAGCCAGATACTGTGCCAACGAGGCATTCCGTGCCGACCGTCCGAGGTAGAGAGTCTGACCGCGGAAGTCCATGACCTGCAGGAAAACATCCTGTACATCGGTCTGCTCCACCAGCGTCCCGACGTCGACGGAGGTCCCCGCGTCTGTGGTCACGGTTCCGGTCCTGGCGAGAAGCTGGTCGAGCGTCATCGCTGCGACGATGGTCGTGGCACCTCTACGTGGGCGTAGTTCCCCGGAGGGGTCGTATCCCGCGTTGACTGCCGCGAAGAGCGCGTCATGGCGACGCTGTGCGGGTGTCCGTGGGTCCGGCTCGTTACCGGCGGTACTCTCACCGTCGCCGGCACTGTCGGAGATGTCGGCCCGGTCATCACGCGCATCGGCGATGTCCTGTGCACCGCCGTTCAGGCTGCCCGCATTGGCATGATCGGCAAAAAGTCGGGTCATGACGGTGGCAGCTTCCGGGGTCAGGTAGCCGGACAGTCGACTCATCCCGTCAGGGCCCTGCGCACCGATGGTCACTCCCCGGAGACGTCGGCGATCCGCCTCGGTGTACGGATCGTCGGTTCCGGTGAGCTGAAGGAGATAGGGGCGTACTTTCCCGATGATGTCGGGGTCGGTCTCCCGCAGAAGTGCCGCGACCGGGGCATCGGCGGACGCCGTCAGCGCAGTCTGGACCGTTTCGGGCATCTCCCTCAGCTGCTTGTCCAGCTTCGCGACTGTCGCCGTGCCGATGATTCCCTCGTCGACGGCTTCCGTGATCGCCGGCATGTGGTCAGGGCCGGTCGCACCGGGATCGAGAGCCCACGGATCGTGACCGGGGGAGAGGCGGGTGGCGGCAGCCAGCCGTTCCTGTGCCTCCCGGCGGGGGATGCCGACGGTCCGGGCGAACCAGGTCGGACGCTGCCGCCGTCGGGGAGTGATGTCACCGGTGGCTTCAACAGCGTCAAGAAACCGGGTGTCCACGAGAGCGAGGCGGTTTCTCACCCGTTCGAGTCGCCGGTACAGCTCCAGGCGGGTGACGCGGTCGGCGCGCGCCCAGGTTCCGTCGTCATGAATGAGTAAATCCGAGACTGACTGTTCGACGGCGGCGACAGCGTCCTCCAGATCCCGGACACTGGTCACGCCGACGGGAGGATTGAGCTCCGGCTCCGGTAGGAGTTCTCCGCTGTCCATGTCCCCGCCCCTGTACTTTCCCCACCCCGTCCGGATGGACTCTGTGACCGCTTCATTCGATCGCATGTTTTATTGTAGGGAAGGCGCCGGCGGACGTCAAGCGTTCGGGAAGAAAAGTTGTTTGGGCGTGGTTTCACGTGAAACCACCGCAGTGCGGCGGGCGCGTCGGGGACTGTATCGGGTCCCCGTCAGTCGATCATCGCCCGTGCGGATAGTCGCGGAAAGCCCGCTCACTGTCACGCACGGCAGCTGCGCTGAGGGGGCGGAAAGGGGAGAGGTCGAGGCGGCGTCCGGAGCTGTTTGCGGGTGCCGACCAGGTTGCAATGAAGCGCCCGCCGCGCACCACGGACTTCCGGAACGCGCCGTTGTTGCCGGGGGCGACCTGCCGATGGTGGTCATCCGCCATGACCGCCAGACGGTCCCGGTAGCCCAGGACGATCTCGTCGAACGCGGGAAGGAGGAATGTCCCGTGGGCCTTCTTGCGGAGCCCGGTCACCTCGTCCATGAGCCCGGGGCGGACGAATGCATCTTCCCCGAGGGTGGTCGAGAACTCCGGAGGAGCCGGCTCCACATCACCTCTGACCTCAGAAAATGCTGCCCTGATCTGCCGCTGAGGCAGTTTCGTCCACCAGGCGAAGTCGCGGAGTCCGGCTGGACCATGCCCCCGGAGATACCGACGCAGCAGTTCGGCCGTCGCTGCCACCGCGTCCCCGTTGAAGCGTCCCGCGAGGTCGGACCCGGACGGCAGATGACCCGCCGTCGGTACTACGCGTTGCTCCCTCCCCTCGGTCGGGCCGTAGACCGCGATGCCGCGCAACATGAGGTCACGGACCATGAGATAGGTGAAGGACCGGTCCTCGGGCAGTCCCCGGATCCGCCATTGTGCGGTGAGCTCCGACCGGGTCAGCCCGTCCGGGTGGGCGAGCAGTACCTCCTCGGCGGTTGCTGTCATCGCTTCGGAAATGTCGTGGCGGGCGAGATGGCGGGCGGACTGCCGACGCTGTGTGACCGAGCAGAGTTCAGTCACCCACGCGGCGTCCGCAGCGGCAAGGGCGAATACCGTGGACCGCATCGGGTACCCGCGGACAACGTCACCGTTGTCGACCTCCTGAACTACTCTGTCGACCCGTTCTGTGCTGCCGGCAAGCCGAAGAGCCAGTGAACTCGTCACCCCGGGGAACTCCTGACCCTGCATCGGGCCGGACGAGGTGAGAACCGTCGCGGCCGAGGATGCTGTCGGGTCAGCGAGTCCCTGGGCGACGAGACGGGCTTCGAGGAGAGCGGTACTTGTCATGGTCGTGAGCCTAAAGCAGGACACACCGGGGCCGACTATGAGTTCTCTGGCCGCGGGTGTAGGCTGTGCGATGTTGTCCACGGCAGTGCCGATGGTCGAGC
>JABVZY010000448.1:30436-59721 GCA_020883555.1 Drosophila nannoptera | reverse complement strand
CAATGTGCAGTCCACAGATTGCGCGTGCCGGAGGCCACTAACTCTAAAGGGTTGGTGACCTCCGGTTTTTCGATGTCCGGAAAAATCGTCCCCGGGATATCGAAGGTTCGTGAGTCACGGGTGGAACTCCCGAAAACGGGGCTCCGGATGCACCGGGCCGGAAACTCCCGAGGGTTCACCCCCGAGCAGTCCATGAACTCCGAATCTGCCCGTGGTCTTTAGGATGGGGACATGTTCAAGGATCTGGTTGTGTACGCGGGGATCGCCGCGCTGCTGGTCGTCGTCGGCGTTCCGCAGTGGGTTCTGGTGGTCCCGGTGGTCGCCGCAGTCAGTGCGTTGGTGCGTTCCCGGCAGGGGAAGGTGGCCTGATGCGGCCTGTGATCATGGACGCCGACACCGGTCGGGTGTTGTGGCGGACTGCGGACTGCGCCGAGTTCTGCGGACTGACGATCCGGACGTGGGGTGCGTATGCCGCACGAGGGCAGTGTCCGGCGTCGGTGATACATCTGGACGCTCGGACGCCCCTGTGGGACGCCGAGGAGGTCCGGCAGTGGCACGCGGCCAGGCCGCGGGCGGGCAAAGGCTGAACGCCTGAGGTGCTCGCCAACGGAGCCGGGCGCTTACGGATATTGCCGGTCCAGCTACAAGAAGCCTGTGCGTCACGGGTGGAACCGACGAAATTGGGGCCGTCGGACCTTCGGCGCTGATCACCCCGCGCCTAACTCCAGGAGGCCGTCTCTGCCCGCTCACACACCCGAAGACATCAACCTCACCCGCTTTGGAGCGCAGGCGGCGCTGGAGCGGCTGCGGCTGACTCGGCGACCCGGGGGACGGCGATACCTCCGCGGGGCGGCTGGCCGCCGTGGAGACGCTGCGGTGGGTGCGCCTGCTGGCCGAGCAGCTCGCCTACCCGGATAGCCGACTGACCGGCGACGGTACCGAAGACGATGAAGCGGATCTGGTCGCTGCATTTCGGGTTGTGCGCAATACGGTGACGCACGAGGTTCCGATTGTCGCGGCACACGTTCACACGGAATTGTGTCCGTAGACCTCGGTTACCCCATCCCCGGCAGCACGCGGGCAGGGTCAGTGGTATTGGATGGTGCCGTCTTCCTGGACTGTCATCCCGCCGGTGGTCCCGTCCTGGTTGGTCCAGGTGGATGATTCTCCCGGCAGGGGCTGGTTGCCACCGGGGATGTCAGGATCGGGGACGACGGGACCGTCGATGATGCCGCCGGACTCGAAGCCGTTGTCTCCGGTCGCAGCGGTGCCGGATTCCGGGGATCCGTCCACTTGCCGGGCGCGGGAGCGGGGCCAGCCTCCGTTGTCGAGTTCGGGCCGGCGCTGCCGCCAGCCCTGGTGACGGTCATCGCCGCAACCTCCTCAGCGATGTCCCAGGTCACCGGCTCTGCTCCGGGAATCGTGGAAGCGGAGTAGGTCATCGTCGTAGCGCCGGCCGGTGCTTCCAGGGTGACGGCGGCCCGGCGTTTCTCACCGTTGTTCATATCGGTGAACTGCCGGGCGTTGTCGTTGCTGCAGGGGGGTTCGGCGCTGGCGATGTCCAGGGTGGAGACGGTGAGTCCGTCGGCGTCAGTGAAGGTGAAGTCGGAGGACCACAGGGCCTCGGTGAGGTCTTCTCCGGTCTGGTTGTCGACAGTCGTCACGATCTGGAACTTCACGGCGTCGCGCTTCAGCTCTTCAGGGTAGGAGAATGTGCAGCCGGTGGTGTCGACGGCCACTTCGGAGATGGTCAGGGTGTTGCCGACGGTCACTGTGTCCGAGAGCGCGTGTGCCGGGGCAGTTGATGCTGTGGTGGCGCCGTTGTCGTCGGAGTCACTGCCGGCGCCGGAGCCGCAGGCGGTCAGGGAGAGAGCGGCGGTCAGTGCAGCAGTGAATGCGGTGAACTTGTATGTCATGTATTGAAACAATACCGGCGTTCGGGAAGCTCTCATACTCCGTCATCGCAGCTCAGGGACGTGATGAAGGGCTTGTCTTGTTACTCCTAGTCCGGCACCTCATTGAGGATCCTCGCCACCGTCTTCCGCTGCTCCGGTGTGAGATCGTCGAGGGTCTTCTTCCAGTGGATCATGGCCCACCACACCGTGTCGGTCATCCTGCAGCGGTCACAGGTGCGCACGGAGATAACACCCCACTCTCCCATCTCCGGCGGGTAGTCCCAGCCGGCGGCGTAGGCCGCGTCGGAGGACAATGACTCGGTTTTCTTGCAGACCTCGCAGACGTGCTCGAAGGGGAGGTCACCGGGAATCAGGCTGGGGTCCGGGTAGTCGGGGTGGACACTCATGGGGACAAGGCTAAGCCGATCGGGGACGTGCCGTCCAGTATTGTGTGCCTACTTCTGCGCAGGTCAGCGTCTTTTTCCTGCTCGCCGTCGGTGCTGGTTCGCGGCGTCGGTGGCCCACAGTCGGATCTCGGCGGTACTCCAGCGCAGTGGCATCGTGCTCAGTGCCCGGTGGACGTCGAACCGGGGATCGGGGCGGACACTCTCAGCTCCTGCTCCTGACCCCCGCGGTGGTGTGGCGGTGGTGGCGGCGGGATGCCCCGAGGCGTCGGCACACACTGATCGGGTCCCGGTCGGGGCGTCCGGTTCCGCGGCGCCTGTGGGGGTGTGCACAGTCCCGCAACCACAGTCCACGACGCCGGTCGCTGGACAGATGGTGGTGGCACCTTTCAGAATCTGATGTACTTCAACTTCTCCGGCGGCTGGCGCGGGGGTTCTGACCACAGCCACGTGTCGGTGTCCAGCAGGGCCACCGACCCCGCCGAGTCCTCCTGCCCCAGTGAGACCACACGGACCCCGTCGTGGTCTTCGATATGGCTGGTGTGATGATGCCCGTGAACCAACGCCCGCGGCTGCGCTGTGTCCACCAGCGTGTCCAGGCGGGCCCGGTTGGCGTCGCCGGGAGCATCGTCGCGTTTGGAGCGAGCATGCCCGGAGATCCCGCACAACGCGTTGAAAGCGGCGGTGGTGGTCTCGTGGGTCACCAGCACATCCACCGGCCCGGTCTGGGCGGCGGTCAGCCCGCGGGCGAGTTGGGTGTCGGTGATGTTCTCGTCCGGCCACCAGTCTTCGCCTTCGGTGCGCCATTGACGGTCGACGGAGCTGGCACCACCGAAGAACAGGATCTCGACGCCGGCGAGCGTCGCCCGGCTCCGCGGGGCATGTAGGTGACATGTTCGGTCAGCTGCACCGGCGCGGTGGCGTCAGGATCGAGGACGTCGAAGTTCTCGTGGTTGCCGTCGATGAACCGGTAGTCAACTGTTGCCGGGTCCAGGTTGGTGTTGCGTGCCACACGCGTGATGACGCGTTCGAGGTTGTCGGGATTATCGGGGTGGTGTGGTTGGTCGTAGATCCAGAAGTCGCCGGCCTGGATGATGGTGGTCACCCGCAGGCGAAGGGCCGCGGTCAGGGTGTACTCGAAGGCGGTCATGTTGCCGTGGAGGTCGCCGATGAAGGCGATGGTGTGAGTGTCGGGTGCGGCGGTCATGGGCGGCAACGGTAGACGTGTCGGTGAGCCGTTGTCCAGTACCGTGTGCCCACTTCTGCGCAGGTCAGAGTATTTTTCCTGTTCACCGGTGATGCTGTTTTGCCGCGTCGGCGGCCCACAACCGGATCTCCGCGGTGCCCCAGCGCAGGGGCATCGTGCTCAGTGCCCGGTAGACGTCGAACTCCGGCCGCGGATCCAGCAGGTGGGTCGCCAGGGCGGTGAGGTCCTCAGTGGTCAGCCAGTGTGTGAACCGCTCGGCCGGGCCGGCCCACTGAGGGTGCCCCTCGACGGCCTTGTCGGCATCGAGGCGCATCCACCGGGTCCTCGGCAGTCGGTGTGTCCCGCCGCCGCGGCCGAGGAACCGCTGGAGGGTCATGCGGTGGGCGGTCACCGACTCCACCGTTGCCGCCGGGGTGTCGGCGGTGAACGCGGGCGTGGGCCAGGGCAGTTCGGTGTCGGCCCAGGGCCACAGGGGACCGGACCCGGTCACGGTGAACTCGTCGACCGGGTACCAGCCGGTGTCGGTGATCACCTGCCGGTGGGCCACCGGTACCGACCAGGTCCACTGATCCGGACCACCGGCGTGGGTGTCGAGGACGACGACGGATCCGTCGTCGGTCTCTTTGGCCAGGGCGATGTCCAGCACCCCGGTCAGGTCACCGTCCAGGGGTGCGGCGAAGCGGGTGTGGTGGTGACCGTGGATGTGGACTGTTGGGTGCACGGCGGTGAGAACGCGGTCGATGCGGGCCCGGTCGGCGTCCCCGAGCGGGTCGCCGACTTTGTCGCGGGCGTGTTCACTGTCGGCGGCCAGGGCGGCGAACGCGGTGGTGCCGGTCTCGTGGGTGACAAGCACGTCGACCGGGCCGCCGGCTACGTCAGTGGCTGTGGTGATGGCGCGGTCGACCTGGGTGTCGGTGATGTGCTCGGTGGGGAACCAGTCGATGCCTTCGGTGCGCCAGCTGCGGTCGGTGGAGGTCGCCCCGCCGAGGAACAGGAGGCCCGCTCCGGCGATCCGGTCGCGGGTGCCGCGTGGCATGTGGGTGATGCTGCGGGTCAGTCGGGTGGGGGTCGTGGCATCGGGGTGCAGGAGGGTGAAGTCCTCGTGGTTGCCGTCGATGGTCCGGTAGTCGACGCCGGGGGCGCGTTCGTCGAGGAGGAGTTGCAGGAGGTCGAGGTCGGCGGGGTGGTGGAAGCCGAAGTCGCCGGTCTGGATGATGGTGGCCGCGCCGGTGGACACGGCGAGGTCGGTGGTGTGGATGAACGCGTGGATGTTGTCGTGGAGGTCGCCGACGAAGGCGATGCGGTCGGGGTCCGGGGTGGTGTTCACGGGGGTTGAGGGTAGGGGACGTGATGGGCTGCGGACTAGTTTCGTGTGTCCGGTTCTGCGCAGGTGCAGAGTCGTAGCACTCGCGGGAGCGATTGCCGGATCGGGTTTCACAGGCACGGGTGATTCACCGGATCAGGACCGCTGCGCAGAAGTAGGACTGGGACGCGTGGACGCCCCAACACGGGGATTTGCTGTCGGGGACGTGACGTAGTTCTGCTTATGGGAGCAGCGTGTCCGGGTGTGTCTTCGGCTCGTGGCGACGTCGTCATGATCATGATGTCGGGAGTCCATGGAAAGCACGGCTCCGGCCCGGTCAACCGGTGGCGGGGGGAACGGTCGACGCGGTTGGAGTCCGGATATCAAGACGACGTGTGACCTGTGCAGTGCGGCTGATGCCACCGGGTGTTGTAACAGCTTCTGTAGCGCTGTCTGTAACACGTCCTGGAACAGTCGCCGGTGCCGCGGTGAATTTCGCTGTAACGGAGCCTGTAACAGTGCTTGTAACACCCGGCGTCGAGACTCCGGCATGTGAGTGGTCCCTCCAGTTCCGTACTGTCACCATCCCATACGGCGAAGGGCGGAACGGGTGATGATCGCCGGTGCGTCTGCAGTTCTGTCACGGGAGCTGTAACGGCGTAACTGGCCGGATTGAGGGAGTCCGGCCGTTCCGTCGGACAGGCCTGTCACAGTCTTTACGGGGTCAACGGATGTCGGCTGTAACGGCCGGGTACCGATGCCACCGGGACTTTCCGGGGCCCGGTGTGCAGGATCGGAGTGTCCGGTTGCGCAGGTTCGGTCCCGCGGGTTCCTGTGGGGCTGGTTCTGCGCACGAGGTGGTGGCGGAGGGCTGTGGGGCCGTGTCTTCCTGCCGTGAGGAAGGGGGTGCCAGCGGTGGGATGGTGTTCGTGCAGTGGTGTTGTTGAGCGTCACGTCCTTCTGGTCCGGTGCTGCGGGTGTGAGGTTGTGCAAACTCGGTCCCGGCCTCCCACCTGCCCACCACAGAGAGAGCATCCGGAGGGGTCCGCATCACCTTCATGACGGACTTCTACGACCGTCGCAGTGAGCCGGCGGACGGGTCAGGTACGGGCGCGTACGGTGGTGACACAACTGCACACACACGATGAGTGGAGGTGGCATCCAGGATGTCCGAGACAGATTCTGCGTACCAGGGCCGGCACCGCGCGCAGCCGGCCGACGGCTCCGGTGACGGCACGGAGACCGGGAACTCCGGCGTGTCCGTCGAGGAGCTGAAGGAGGAGAACGCGGAGATCGACGAGTGGGAGAAGGAGTCCTTCCCCGCCAGTGATCCACCGGAGAACTACTGAGGGGGAACTGCTGACCGGGGATGACCGACGGTCATCCCGGCCGACCGGGCCGGGGTGAGCGGGGGAACATCCGACGGTTCTCGCCGTGCCTTTCGGAAAAGGTAAGGGTACGTTTATCTCATGACGTTCACTTTCCGCACTCCGGGGCGCCTGTCGCGCACCGCCACGACCCTCATGCTCGCCTCCGCGACCGCGGGCACCACCGTGCTTGTCGCACCGACGGCCGCTGCCGACCCCGATGCCCCCGCCCCCGACACCACCGCGCCCGACGCCCTCGTCTGCCAGGACGCCAACACCATCTCGGTGCTCTCCGCCTACGACCAGATCGTCGCCGAGACCCGCGTCGGTATCCCGGCCCAGCTGCAGCCCCTGTTCACCACCAACGTCGACAATCTCCGCTCCGCCCTGCAGACCTCGCAGGTCGCCTACGTCGACGTCTCCCGGGACGCCTCGGAGCTCAACGCCACGGCCGTGGAGAACGACGACCACTACGCCAATTTCGCGGTCGCCCGGCTCGACAAGATCCGCAACGGTGATGCGGACGCCACCGTCGCCTTCAAGGACCTGAGCCTCTCCGAGGTCGTCGAGACCCTGGTCCTCGGCATGTACTCCTTCACCATCCCGCTGGACATCGCCGCCCGCTCCATGCCCTCGATCGGCCCGATCCCCGGCATCGGCACCGCGGCCGGCGGCACGCCGCTCATCGGCGGGTACCTCACCATCGGCTACCTCGCGAAGCTGCCGCTGCAGTACGGCTCGTCGGGCATCAAACAGCTCGCCGACAACCTCCAGGGCAATCTCACCGCCGGCTGCTACACCGGGGACGCCGCCCCCGCCGACGGGGACCGGCTCACCCACGGTGGTGCGGCGCCTGTCGTCCCGGTGCAACCCGCCGAGCAGCGCAACGCCGCCTACCTCGCCCTCGGCGACACGGCGACCTGCACCACCGGGGACGCCGAGACCTTCGGCGCAGCACTCGACCGCGTGGCCGAGGGAATGCGTGGCCAGGTGCCCGCCGGCCAGGAAGGTGCCTTCGACGCGGAGGTTGCACGGCTCAAGGGCAACGCTCAGACCGCGCGGGTGACGAACAACTTCATCATGAGGGAGCCGGAGGACCTCAACCCGATTCTCGCGATGGTCGACAACCCGATGGTCACCTTCGCCTGGGGTGCGGTGCAGGGTGCGTTCGACGGCACCGCCGGGCAGTCGACCGCCGTCGCCGACCTCACTGTCGGCAACGGCATCGACTATGCCACGGTCGCCGAGGCGCTCACCTCGCTGATCGCCGGCCAGATCTGGGGGACGGTGACCAAGCCGACGAACGTCAGCTACCCGGTCGGCAACCTCCTCGGCGGGACGCCGACGGAGAAGGCCTACTCCACGGTCCCCGACGTCACCGCCGCGGCGTCCTACCTGACGACCGAGAGCCTCGACGTCTACGACCACACCCTGCAGAGCCTCTGCATCGCGGGGACTGAGGGCACTCAGGACGCCGGAGACGCTAAGTAGTCACCTCCGCCGCTGGAACAGCACCATCGCCACGGTGCGCAGTGACATGAGGAAGCCGGCGAACAGCACCACGTAGCCCATGGCCGCGTGCCACGTCAGGTCCCCGGTGAGCACGGGTCCGGCGGTGCCGAAGGCGATGAGCACCACGCCGCCGAGCACGCAGAATCCCGCGACGATCGCCACGGTGAACTGCTGCAGCAGGTTGGTGAGGAACGACCGGTCCGAGGGGTTGCGGAACATCCGCATACTCACCGACAGCCGGCCGTCCTTGAGGTCGCCGACGATCCCGGAGAGCTGCCGCGGCAGGTCCCGGACCATGGGGAGGGACTCCATGAGCACACCCTCCGCGGCGTCCCGCAGGTTCGAGGGGTGGAACTGTTCCTTGACCAGTGCAGACCCCTCCTTCCGCGCGGTCTCGACGACGGGGTAGTCGGGTTGGATGAGCCGCAGCGTCCCCTCGAGCTCGCCGAGGCAGCGCAGGGCGGAGGCGACCGCTTCCGGCACTCCCAGCCGGTAGTCGTTCATCATCGACATCAGGCCGCTGAACAGCGCCGTCCCCTCGCCCTTGGCGAAGCCGCCGCGGTAGCGGGAGAGCATCGTTCCCACCGCGCGCTGCAGGGACCGTTCGTCGAGATCCTCGGGGCGGTCCATGAGGCCCAGCAGTGCATCGGTGAGGATGCGGGCGTCCCCGTGCTCGATGGCGGCGAAGACCGCGGCGAGCTGCTGCCGGTCCGCGGCGTCCAGGTGGCCGACCGCGCCGAAGTCGAGCATGCCGAGTCCCACCGGACGCCGTTCCTCCGAGCCGCCGGAGATCTCGAGGGACCCGACGGAGCGGGACCACTGCTCCCGCCACGTCTGGTCCCGCATGAGCAGGATGTTGCCCTGGTGGGGGTCGGCCTGGAACACCCCGTACTGCATCATCTGGCGCATGACGGAGACCATCAGTGCATCACCGAGGGACCGCCGGTCCTCCGCGGAGAGGTCGGCGAGTTCCCCGGCGGCGTCCCCCAGCGGCGTCCCGTCCAGTTCGTCCATGACGAGCAGCCGGGCGGAGGAGTACTCGTCGTAGACCTGCGGCATCACCAGCTTCGTGGCGTGCACCGCCTCGCTGATCTCCCGCATGTTCGCGGCCTCCACCGTGTAGTCCAGCTCCTCGGTGAGCGACTCGGTGAAGGCGGCGGCGATGTTGCGGATCCCCATGTCGCGGCCCCAGTCGGTGCTGCGGTCCAGCCAGGTGCACAGCCGCATGAGGATGTCGGTGTCCCGGGTGACCTTCTCCCGGGTGCCGGGACGCTGGACCTTGAGGACGACCTTCGTCCCGTCGTCGAGCACGGCGCGGTGGACCTGCGCGACCGAGGCCGCGGCCATCGGCTCATGGTCGACCCGGGCGAAGACGTCGTCGGGGTCCGCGCCGAGGGATTCGGTCATCGCCGCGCGGATGTCCTCCCACGGTTCCGGGGAGGCGCTCGTCGTCAGCCGGCCGAGTTCCGCGGTGAACTCCTTCGGCAGCAGCGTGTCGCGCGTCGACAGGTTCTGGCCGAGTTTCACGAAGGTCGTGCCGGATTCCTCCAGTGCCTCGCGGAAGTGCCGCGCCGCCCGCCGCACCGCGGCACGGTCGTCACCGGACCCGCCGTGACCGGCGTGGCCGCTGCCGGCCCCGTCGCCCGACCCGCCGTGGCGGTGGCCGGGCCGCCGGCTGAGTCCGGGGATCGAGGAGGTCAGCCCGTGCCGGAAGAAGATCGCGACGACCTGGCGGTACCGCCGGTTGCGCGCCCGCTGATCGCGCAGCCCCATCACCCAGGACGCCGGGTTCGGCAGCGCCCCGGTCGGGATGATGAGCTCCAGCACGGTCAGTACCCCGGCGCCGAGGCCCAGCATCCACAGCAGGGCGATGCCGCCGAGGATGATCGCCGGGCCGGGGGAGACGTGGCGTCCTGATTCATCGGTGAAGAACTGGTCCACCGCCAGGTACACCAGCCCACCGGTGGCGAGTGAGACGATCAGGGCGACGATGATCGACCGGGGCCAGCCCACCGGCACACCCAGCACCCGGCGCATGACGTTGGCCAGCAGCCATGTCACCACGACGAGGGCCACGGCACCGACGATGACGCCCACCGGGACGGCGATCCACAACACGGAACTCTCCATGGCACCCAGGCTACGGGGCGTGGGGACAGGGCAACATATAGGCTGAGACGCATGCGCACCATGCACCTCAACCTCTTCGCCTACGCATGCGGACACCACGCCGCCGCCTGGCGGGCAGCGGACTCCGCCGTCGACAGGCTGGGTGACATCAGCTACTGGAGCGACCTGGCCCGCACCGCCGAACGGGGACGCCTCGACGCGATCTTCCTCGGCGACGGCCAGTCCGCCGGTCTCGGCCGCGTCGCCGACGGCCCCACCTGGTATCTCGAACCGCTGACCACCCTCGCGGCGCTCGCCGGGGTCACCACCGACCTCGGCCTGGTCTCCACCGTCTCCTCGACCTTCTGGGACCCGTTCCACGCCGCCCGCATCGCCGCCAGCATCGACCACATCTCCGGCGGTCGCGCCGGCCTCAACATCGTCACCTCGCAGACCGACGAGGAGGCGCGCAACCACGGCATGGACAAGCTGCCGAACCACGCCGCCCGCTACGCCCGCGCCGGGGAGTTCATCGGCACCCTCAACGACCTGTGGGACTCCTGGCCGGCGGACGCCACCGTCGCCGACCGTGCCGGTATCTACGCCGACCCCGGCAAGCTGCACCGCATCGGCCACCATGACCGCTGGTTCGACGTGGACGGCCCCCTGAACATCCCGCAGTCGCCGCAGGGGCGTCCGGTCCTGTTCCAGGCCGGCGCCTCCGAACCCGGCCGGGACCTCGCGGCCCGGTGCGCGGACGCCGTCTTCACCGTCGCCTGGGACATCGACACCGCCAAGGCCTTCCGCGCCGACGTCCGTGCCCGCGCCGAGTCCTACGGCCGCAACCCCGACGACATCCTCGTCCTGCCGGGCCTCGTCACCTACGTCGGCGCGACCGAGGAGGAGGCGCACGCCCGGCAGCGCGACCTCACCGCCCTGCTGCCCGAACAGGACGCCCTGCGCGGCCTGTCACAGCTCATCGGCCGGGACGTCTCGGACTGGGACCTCGACGCCCCCGTGCCCGACCTGCCGGCCATCGACGAGGTCCAGGGCTCCCGCGGGATCTACGCCACCGTGCTGCACATCATCGCCACCGCCGGGACGCGCGGTTCCGGCTGCGGTGCGGACTGCCGGCCCACCCTCCGCGAACTGCTCGGCTACCTCGCCGCCGGTGGGGGCCACGCGACCTTCCTCGGCACCCCGGCGCAGATCGCCGACGAGATGGAGCGCTGGATCGACGAGGGGGCGGCCGACGGCTTCAACCTCATGCCGCCGACGCTGCCCGCCGGGCTCGATTCCTTCGTCGACGGTGTGGTGCCGGTCCTGCAGGAGCGCGGCCGGCTGCGCCGGGAGTACTCCGGTGCGACCTTCCGCGAGAATCTGCGGGACGACCTCGGTGACTGACAGCGCGCCGGTGGTCGCCGACGACACGATGACGGCGGACCGGGCCTTCGCGCTGCTGCGCCGCGGGACGCCACTGCTGTGGCAGGGGGACTACCAGGGTGCCCGGCAACTGCTGCAGGCCGTCGGACGACGGCTGACGACGCCGCAGGAACGGCGGGGAAAGAAGGGGCAGCGGGGAAAGAAGGGGCAGCAGGAGACACAACCCCGCCCGGAACCGGACGTCACCGCAGCGTTCCGGCGCCAGCGGGCCGACCGGGCCGAGCGCGCCCGGGTGCTCGGACTCGTCCACGTCGACCTGACGGTCCGGGACGGGGAGGACGGGCCGGAATACGTCCTCGACCTGCGCCGCGCCCCGGACGTCGCGGCCGCCTGCGCTCATGCCTGGGGGTCGCCGGCGGCGTCCGGCAGGGACGGTGAAGACGGTGGAGACGGTGACACGCGCCGGGTCCCGCTGACCGAGCTGCAGGGCGTGCTCGGCGCGTATCAGTGGCACGTCCGCGGGGTGGAGGTCGCCGCACTGGGGGAGCGGGTGTACCCCGACTACACGGTGTTCTCCCCGACCCGCAGTGAATACGTGGACCTGGTGGACCGGGTCGCGGCGCAGCGGTTGCGCGCCGGGGCCTCGGTCCTGGAGATCGGGACCGGTACCGGTGTCCTCGCCGCGGTCCTGGCCCGCCGTGGTGCCGGGCACGTCACCGCCACCGACGTGAATCCGCGGGCGGTCGCCTGCGCCCGCGGCAACCTCGACCGGCTGGGGGTCGGGCAGCGGTGCACGGTTGTCGTGGCGGACCTCTGGCCGGACGCCACGCGTCACGATGTCGTGGTCGTGAATCCGCCCTGGCTGCCCGGGACACCCACCTCGGAACTCGAACTCGGCATCTACGACGACGGCTCCGGGATGCTCCGCCGGTTCCTCACCGGTCTCGCCGACCATCTCGCCGACGGCGGCGAGGGGTGGCTGGTGATCTCCGATCTGGCGGAGCAGCTGGGACTGCGGCGTCCGGACGATCTGGCGCGGTGGATCGCGGACGCCGGGCTGCAGGTCCTGTCGCGGGACGCCACCACGCCGGTGCACCCGCGGTCCGCGGACACGACGGATCCGGTGTACCTCGCCCGGTCCCGCGAGGTCACGTCGCTGTGGCGGCTGGGGAGGGAGCCCGGGAGAGGATAGATCGGGCGATACCCCCGTTTGCCGGGGAAACCACTGTTACGATCTGAATCCGTGTTCAACTTTGAGAAAGCAGTGCCCGCTGTCGCTCTGACGGCAGCCGCACTTCTGACCACCGTCCCCTCCGCCGTCGCCGCACCGGGAAGTGCCGCACCGGGCAGTTCCGCACCGGGAAGTTCCGGCGCACCGACGAACTTCCTCGACGCCTACGGGCAGAGCATCACGGACCCGACGGCGTCCCCGGCGGGGGCGAACGACTGGAACTGCACGCCCACCACCGAGCACCCGGATCCGGTCGTCCTGGTCCACGGCACCTGGGAGAACGCCTACGCCAACTGGTCCGGCCTCGCCCCGGCGCTGGCCGACGACGGCTACTGCGTCTTCGCCCTGAACTACGGCGACACCGGCCCGGCGGACCGGGGCGGAGCGGCGTCCGCCCTCCCCGGAGCGTTCGGGACCGCCGACATCGCCGATTCCGCCGGGGAGATCGCCGACTTCGCGGACACCGTCCGCGACGCCACCGGTGCCGCCAAGGTCGACCTCGTCGGCCACTCCCAGGGCGGACTCGTCTCCCGGCAGTACCTGAAGTTCAACGGTGGGGCGGAGAAGGTCGGCAAGGTCGTCACCCTCGGTGCGACGAACCACGGCACGACCATGGGCGGTATCGGCACCCTGGGCCGGGAGATCAGCACCTCCGGTCCCGACCTCGACCCGGCACTGAGCTGGGTCACCGGCGTGGCCAGTGTGCAGCAGGTGGTCGGTTCCCCGCTGCTCACCGCACTCAACGCCGACGGCGACACCCTGCCCGGCATTGACTACACCGCCATCGCCACCCGCTACGACGAGGTCACCACGCCCTACGAGAGCACCTTCCTCACCGCCGGTCCGGGAGCGACCGTGGACAACATCACCGTCCAGGACGGGTGCGCCGTCGACCATTCCGACCATCTGGCCATGTCCTACTCGCCGCGGGTCACCGACCTGGTCCGCAACGCACTGACGCCGGGGTCGGTGGATGCGCCGCGCTGCACCCCGAACTCGCCGCTCGTCGGGGCGGGCACCGCCGGGAGCACCGAGGGCAGCGCCCCCGCCTTCGGTCTGGCGTCGGGGTCCTGACGGTGTCCTGACCCGGACGCTGACCAGCCGTGGTGGGGTGTACCCCCGGGTCTGTACAGCGCCGTGTTCTCCAGACCCCCCTCTGTACAGTGTCGAATCCTCCAGACCCCCCTTCTGTACAGTGCCGACACCAGGTCGCACCCGGATTATCCGGGGGAGGCCGGTGATTCACCCGGACGCCGTCCCGGTCAGGCGACCCGGATGCTGAACAGCCGCTTCGTCGCCCGCGTCCGGGCGACGTAGAGGTCACGGAGCCCCGCGTCCCCGGACGCCGCGATCCCGTCGGGGTCGACGATGATGACACTGTCGAACTCCAGGCCGCGGGCCTCGGGGGGCGCGATGACGCTGACGGGACCGGCGTACGGGGCACCGGCGAGCGCATCCTCCAGGGCAGCCACCCGGTCCGGTGCGGCGACGATCCCGACCAGATCGTCCGGGAAATCCCGGGCCAGTCCGGTGAGGAGCGGTGCCGGCACTGTGCCGCTGTCGTCCGGGGACGCCTCGATGACGACCGGCTCGTCGCCGTGCCGGAGAGACCGGGACATCTCCTGGTCCGGTGCGATCCTCGCCAGCAGCGGTGCCGTCGACTGCAGGATCTCCTCCGTGGTCCGGTAGTTGACGGTGAGCCGGTGGTGGACGAAACGGTCGCTGACGAACGGTGCCAGGGCGTCCTGCCAGGTGGTGACCGTCGTTGTCGGCCCGGCCTGGGCGAGGTCGCCGACGACGGTCAGTGAGCGGCCGGGACAGCGACGCATCAGCATCCGCCACTGCATCTCGGTGAGCTGCTGTGCCTCGTCGACGACGATGTGCCCGTACACGGTCTCCGGCGCGCCGTGGATGAGCGCACGCGCCTCATCCAGCAGTGCCAGGTCAGCGTCACTCCATCCGTACGGTTCACCCGGAGCCATCCGTGCGAGGTCCTCGTCGGGGACATCGGGGAGCAGGGACGCCAGGACCTTCCAGTCGCCCAGGACGCCCCGGACGACCTTCTCCGGGCTGATCCGGGGCCAGACCTTCTGGACCGCCCGGGCCACCGCAGGGTCCTCGAGCAGCTCGTCACGGACGAGATCCCAGTCGATGCCGAGATCGCCGTCGTCCTGCTGTCCGTCGTCGACACCGGCGATCCGGTCGAGGTCGATACCGAGTGTCTCCGCCAGTTCCGCCTCGTAGTCCGCCTGCTCCCTGGCCGAGCGACGTTCCAGCTCGTCGACCAGTTCCTCGACAATGTGTCCGGTGAAAATCTCCTGCTCCCGGTTGTGGCCGAGACCGGTCCCCGTCGTCTTCTTCCGCGCCATGTCCACGACGGCGGCGTCCAGGGTGACCGTCTCGTCGTCGATCCGGACGGAGAGGGATCTGCCGTGCGGCTTCCGGCGTCGGACGCGCCGGGCGATGGCGTCCGCCAGGACCGCCCGCCCCTTGATCCTGGCGACATGGTCCGGTTCGGTGCGGGTGGCCTCGGTGCCGACGATGTCGGGGAGGGTGGCGAGCCGCACGTCATTTTCCCCGAGGGACGGGAGGACGTCGGAGATGTAGGTGAGGAACCGCCGGTTGGGCCCGTAGACGAGCAGTCCCCGGTCGGCGAGGGCGGGGAAGGCGTAGAGCACGTATGCCGCACGGTGCAGGGCGACGACGGTCTTGCCGGTGCCGGGTCCGCCGTCGACGACGGTGACGCCCTGGTGCGGGGAGCGGACGATCTCGTCCTGCTCCGCCTGGAGTGTCGCCGCCGCCTGCCGCATCCGGCCGGTGCGGGCGGCGCTCAGGGCGGACACCAGTGGACCGTCGGTGACGATGTCGTCGTCGGTGGGGGAGGAGCCGTCGAGGATCTCGTCGCTGATCTCCCCGACCCGGCGCCGGTCGACCGTGAGGTGGCGGCGCCGGCGAATGCCCGCCGGCGCGACCATCGTCGCGGCGTAGAACGGGCGGGCGGCCTCGGCGCGCCAGTCGACGAGCAGGCTTCCGCCGTCGTCGCCGGTGAGGCCGATGCGACCGATGTACAGGGATTCCCCGCGTTCGTCGGAGGGATCGATGCGTCCGAAACACAGGGACGGTTCCGCGTCCCGCAGTGCGCGCAGTCGGTCGTTGAGGCGGGCTATTTCGGCGTCCCTGGCGAAGAGATCGCCGAGCCCGTCCCGCGGTGCCGACCACTGCCGGTCCAGTGCTGTGCTGCGGTCGGTTATTTCCTTGTCCAGCCGCCGGTACATCTCGTCGACGGTCTGCTGTTCCGCGTCAATCTGGGCGATCCGGGAGTTTCTGTCGGTGGTGCTGCTCATGACCTCTTCTCTCGGTGGCAGACGGCCGAATATAGGCGTCCGGCGCGCCCGCTGCAACGTTGCCGACCGCCGGAGAATACGGCCTCGCCGACCGGACCGCAGCTGACCGGCGGATGAATCCTCCCGGGCCCCCGGTGAACATCCGGTGCACAGGCGCTGACAAGCGCTGACATGCACTGACAGCCGGTGCGGGGGCCGTTAACGTCCCCGGTATGACAACCCTCACCCGTCACTGCTCCGCCGCCGTCCTCTCCGCCGCGGTGGCCGCGTCCGCCCTCCTCGTCTCAGCCCCTGCCGCCACCGCCGCCGGTTCCGTGGGCTCCGCGGACAGCATCCCCGGTTCGCTGCCTGACCTGCCCGGCCAGCGCGGCGACCCCGCCGCCGGCAACCTCCCCACCACCTTCGACCTGCAGGCCCACCGCGGTGGACGCGGCGAGCACACCGAGGAATCCCGCACCGCCTTCGAGCACGCCCTGGACCTCGGGGTCACCACCCTGGAGCTCGACATCCACATCACCCGCGACGGTGTGCCGCTGGTCTGGCACGATCCGTCGATCCAGGCCGACAAGTGCACGGACACCGCGCCGGCGACCCCGGACGACCCGCAGTTCCCCTATGTCGGCAAGGACGTCCACGATCTCACCTGGGACCAGATCCAGACCCTGACCTGCGACAGGAAGCTGGCCGACTTCCCGGACGCCGAACCCGCCACCGGCAACCGCATCCTGCAGCTCGCCGATGTCTTCGACCTCGCTGCCCGTGACCCGCAGGTCCGGTTCGACATCGAGACGAAGGTCGAGGCCGATCACCCGGAGCGTTCCGCCGACCCGCAGCAGTTCGTCGACACGATCCTGGACGCCGCGGACGCCGCCGGTACCACCGACCGCATCACTGTGCAGTCCTTCGACTGGGCGACCCTCCCGCTGGTGCGTGAGCGGGCCCCGCAGGTCCCGCTGTCGGCCCTGTTCGATGATTCGACCTGGGCTCCCGGCTCGCCGTTCCTCGGCCCGGTGGACTACGACGGGGTCGGCGGCGACGTCATCGCTGCCGCGGAGCAGCTCGGTGTGGAGATCCTCAGCCCCGAGTCCGGCACCGACAACCCGTGGCTGGACGGCAACGGCAGCGACGGTGTGGCCGGTTTCGTGGACCGGGCGCACGCCGCCGGATTCCGGGTGCTGCCGTGGACGGTCAACGACGTCGACGAGATGACCCGGTACCTCGACGCCGGTGCGGACGGCCTCATCACCGACTACCCGACCCGGTTGAAGGGCCTGCTCGAGGCGCGGGGGACCGCTTTCCGTAGCTGACCGTCAGAGATTCCGGGCATCGCCCGGAAACACCCCCGGTGTGAGCTGTATCACTGCTACCCTCGGTGGCCATGTTCACGAGGAAAATGACTTCAGCCACCCTGGCCCTCACCGCCACTGCCGGACTGGCGGCCGGTGCCGCCCAACTTCCGCAGGCCGCCGCCGCACCGGACGCCCCGCTCGGGTCCGTCGGAATCCCCGGCCCCGGCTATCCGGGCGTCCCCGCCCCGCAGGACAGCACGACCGGCAACGGCCCCGGGGCGTCCGATTTCGTCGACGCCTTCGTCCAGTCCTTCAGCAACCCGCGCCTGGCCCCGGTCGGCGCCGACGACTGGGGCTGCGTCCCGTCGGCGGAGCACCCGGAGCCGGTGGTCCTCGTGCACGGCACCTGGGAGAACGCCTACGACAACTGGTCCGGGCTGGCCCCGGCGCTGAAGGACGAGGGCTACTGCGTGTTCACCCCGAACTTCGGCGTGGCGGACCTGCCGACCAAGGGCGGTGCGGGGGGGGTCGCTGCTGCCCAACGCCTTCGCGACGAAGGACATCGCCGAATCCGCCGGCGAGATCTCCGACTACGTGGACGCCGTGCTCGGCGCCACGGGCGCGGCCAAGGTCGATCTCGTCGGTCACTCGCAGGGCGGTCTGCTCGCCCGTCAGTACCTCGCGTTCAACGGCGGTGCGGACAAGGTCGACACGACCGTCACGCTGGGGGCGACGAACCACGGCACCACGCTGTCCGGCATCGGCAATCTCGACCGCTTCATCGCACGGCTGGGCCTGAACCTCGACCCGGTGCTCGACCACTCCGACCACATCTCGATGGCCTACTCGCCGCGGGTGATCGACCTGGTGAAGAACGCACTGGCCCCCGGGTCGGTCGAGGCACCGCGCTGCACCCCGAACTCACCGGTCATGGGTGCGGGCACGGAGGAGCCCACCGAGGGGCTCAGCGGCCCGTTCGGCTGGGTCTCGGACGCCGCACAGCCGCTGCCCGACCAGCTCATCCCGGGTTCCTCGCTGTAGCGGCTGCCGCTGGCGACATGCCGACAAGGTAGGCTTGCCTACCATGAGAAAATCCGCTGTCGCGGCGCTCGCCGCCGTCACGTCTTTGGTGCTCGTCCTCGCCGCCTGTTCCACGGACGAGTCCGACGACGGCAGCGCATCGGGGAATACCGCATCAGCCTCGTCGACCGCCGCCGATCCGTCGGACGCCGTCAACGAGGCCTCCTACCCGGTCACCTTCACCACCCCGTGGGGGGAATCGACGCTGGAGAAGAAGCCGACGCGCATCGCCTCCCTCGGCTACAAGGACGCCGACGTCCTCGCCGCACTGGGGGAGACCCCGGTCCTCATGGCGGACTCCACCGAGAAGCAGGAGGCCGCCTACACGATGACGGCGATGCCGGGGACGCCGGAGGCGACCTTCACCTACGACGACGCCGACATGGCACCCCTCGAGCAGGTCGCGAAGGCGAAGCCGGACCTCATCGTCGCTAGCAACATGGACCTCAGCCAGAACTACGGCAAGCTGTCCGTCATCGCCCCCGTCATCGCCGCGGAAACCGTCGACGACCTTGACGGGAACTGGCAGCAGACCACCACCAATCTCGGCCGGGCGCTCGGCCGGCAGAAGGACGCCGCCCGGGTCATCGCGGAGACCGCCCGAACCGCCTCCGACATCAGGGAACAGCACCCGGAATTCGCCGGGAAGTCCATCTCCCTGATCAACTACTTCGGACTCGACCGCATTCTCTACCTGAACTCCGCGGACTCCGACCTGGCCGCACTGATGGACAGCATCGGCTTCGAGCCGGCGCCGAAGGCGTCGCTGGACTGGAAGTCGCCGGTCTCCGAGGAGCGGATCAGCGACCTGGAGTCCGACGTCATCGTCGTCATCGACAATTCGGACGGCAAGGCCGGGGACCTGGCGAACAACGCGCAGTTCCGGCAGCTCACCGCAGCGAAACAGGGCAATGTGCTCGTCATCCACAACCATGCCTTCGCCACGCCCCCGGAAGCGGCCTTCGACGTCGACGGGAAGAAGCAGGAGGGGAACCTCGCCTGGGCGGTCGGCTACCCCGGGCCGCTGTCCACGCAGTGGGAACTGACGACGCTGGCCCCGATGCTCAGTGAAAAGATCACCGGCGGCCAGGGAAAGTAGCAGTTCACGGCGGTGAGATCAGCGAAGGCTAACTTTTTTTAGAAAAAACCGATAAATGTAGACGCGGTCCGGCGGGGCGAGGTAGCTTGGCCCCCATGACCACGCAGAAGAGCATCTTCATCTCCGGCGGTGCCGCGGGCATCGGCCGCGAGGTCGCCCTCAAGTTCTACAACGCCGGCTGGCTCGTCGGCGCCTACGACATCGACGAGGCCGGGCTGCAGAAGCTCGCCGCGGACGCTCCCGGCATCGTCACCGGCACCCTCGATGTCACCGACTACGGCAACTGGGTCGAGGCACTCGCCGACTTCACCTCCCGCACCGGCGGCACGCTCGACGTGCTGGACAACAACGCCGGCATCATCGGTGACTTCGACATCGCCGACCAGGCCGAGGGGCTGATCGCCAAGCAGATCGAGATCAACTGCACCGGCGTCACCTTCGGCGCGAAGGCCGCCTACCCCTACCTCAGGGCGACGAAGGGGGCCCACATGCTGTCCATGGGGTCCGCCTCCGGCATCTACGGCCAGCCGCACATCACCCCGTACTCCGCCTCGAAGTTCTACGTCCACGGCTTCACCCAGGCCATGAGCCTGGAGTGGCGCAAGGACGACATCCGGGTGGTCAACCTCATGCCGCTGTGGGTGAAGACCAAGCTCGCCGACGTGGAGGCGAAGTCCACCAAGCGCCTCGGCGTGCGGATCAGGACCGAGGATGTCGCCGACGCGGTGTGGAAGGCCGTCCACCCGAAGAACTGGTTCGAGCGGCAGCGCCAGGACTACTCGGTGTCCTTCCCGGATCTGGCCCTGCGGCTGTCCGCCCGGTTCGCCCCGGCCCCGGTCGTCCGCCTGGTCAACCAGCTCATCGCGGGGTAACCGTCCACCGGGTGTCCGTCCCGGGTGTTCCGCCGTCACTGTCCGGCGGGACTGCTAGCATCTGAGCATGTTCATGACGAAAACGAATGTCCTGCTCGCGGCGTCCGCGCTGGCTCTCGGTGCGGCACTCGCGGCACCGCAGGCCGTCGCCGCGCCGGACGCCCCGCTCGCCGCCGTCGGTGTCCCCGGCCCGGACTACCCTGCGGTGCCGGCACCGCAGGACAGCACCGTGCCGGGGGATCCGGCCGCGGACCCGGCCACTGACCAGTCCGTTGACCCGCGGGCCACACCGCCCGGCGCCAACGACTGGGACTGCCGGCCGACCGCGGAGCACCTGCGCCCCGTCGTCCTCGTGCACGGGACCTGGGGGAACGCCTACGACATCTGGAAGGACATGGCGCCGGAGCTCGCCGCCGACGGCTACTGCGTCTTCGCCCTGAACTACGGGGAGGCGGACCTCGCGACCAAGGGTGGGTACCGGTCGACCGACCCCGGCACCTACGCGACGAAGGACATCACCGCGTCGTCGGTCGAACTCGCCGACTACGTGGACGCCGTCCTCGGTGCCACCGGCGCGGCCAAGGTCGACCTCGTCGGCCACTCGCAGGGCGGACTGCTCATCCGGCACTGGCTGAAGTACCACGGCGGGGCGGAGAAGGCGCAGAAGGTCGTCACCCTGGGCGCCACCAATCACGGCACCACGATGAACGGTCTCGGCACCCTCGACCGGCAGATCGGCGGGTACGGTGTGGACCTCGATCCGGCGCTCGACTACATCGTCGGGGAGGCGGGCGTCCAGCAGATCTACGGGTCGCCGCTGCTCGAGGACCTCAACGCCGACGGAGACACGGTGCCGGGCATCGACTACACGGTCATCGGCACCCGGTACGACACGACCAGTACGCCGTACGAGGCCACGTTCCTCACGGCGGGCCCGGGGGCGACCGTCGACAACATCACCCTGCAGGACGGCTGCGAGATCGACAGGTCGCCGCACGGGATGACCGCGTCGCCGCGGGTCATCGACCTCGTGCGCAACGCCCTGACCCCCGGCTCGGTCCCGGAGCCGCGGTGCGTGGCCGTGGGGGAGGAGTAGAGGGGAGACCGGACCCTCAGGCCAGCCAGTAGGTCACGTCCGGCCCCCACCCGCCGATGGCGGACGCCGCCTCCGCTCCGCCGGTCGTGCCGGTCGTGCTGGCCGTACCGGTTGCGCCGACTGCGCCGGGGACCGGGATGCACCGGGTGGCCGCGGCCAGGTAGCCGGCGACGGTGAGGTGCACGGCGTCCCATTCCTGCGCGACCTGTGACCAGTCCGGGACGAGCCAGGGGCCCGCCTCCCGGGAATCCCGGCCGGTCACCTCGTACCATTCGCCACGGTAGGACCATGTCACCTCCAGCGGGAACTCCCGGCACAGTGCGGCCCAGTCGTCGGCACCGGTGATCTCCAGGATGCGGGACTCCGCCGGCGGGGTGAACCGGCCGGCGCAGAAGTCGTCCTCCCACCGGTCCTCGATGAACAGTGCCTGTACCGGGTCCGACGGCCCGGCTGAACCCGGCCACCGCCGGCTCGACGTCGGGACGCACCACAGCGGCAGCGACCACCAGTTGCCACCGGGGACGTCCGCCGGGGCCCGCCGCCGGTCGGCGGGACCCGAGTCACGGACCTCGGCCGCCCGGGTCTCCGCGCTCCAGTCGCGCAGGTTCGCCGCCCGCTTCTCCGGCGGGATGTCGGGGACCGGGTCGGCGTCAGCGTCGCTGCGACCCCAGCTCACCGACCACTGGTCAGTGAGGTCCGGGGTGGACCACCACCAGTCGGTCACCGGGGACGCGGCGAGGTGTTCCGCCACCGGGCGAAGTGCCTCGCGGACGGCGGGATGTGCGGCGAGTGCGTCGTAGCCGTCGGGTTCCTGCCAGTACATCGCCGCATTGACCGACAGATCGAGAGCGCTGTCGAGGGACTCCGCGGTGGGGTCGGGCAGCGGCGGTCCGGCCGCGAGGGCATCGGCGATGATCCGGGCGACAGCCTCGGGGGTGTCGGGCGTCTCCGATGTCTCCGGCGCAGCGGACGTGGCGTCGTCACTGTCGCCGTCGTCGCCGGCAGCGCCGTCACTGACGATCCGGACGTACCGTGCGCGGCGGTCCCGCTGCGGATCAAGGTCGTCGGCGACGGTACCGACGGCACGGGAGAGCGGGAATCCGACGTCCGGGCCCGTCGGCTGTTCCGCACCGGTGAGGAACTCGAGCAGCACGCGGCGTCCGCGGGGGCCGGCGAGGAGGTCGTCGGCGCGGGACGCCGTCTCCGGTGAGTCGGTGGACATTCCCCGACTCTACGTGACCGCCGCTACCGCGCCCCGGCCTTCTCGGCCGCCTTCGCTGCTGCCTCTTCTGCAGCCTTTTCCGCCCGCTCGGCCTCTTCGGCCCACAGCTGGTCGCGGTCCACGGCCTTCCCGTCGCGCACCACGATCGGCGACGGGGCCGCCGGTGCGGTCGGCTGCGGCGGATCGTAGCTGCCCACCGGCATCCGGCCACGGTCCCACGGCTCGTTCCACTCGTCGTAGTCCGCACGGTCCTTGCGGCGGCGGCGCATCGAGGTGCGCAGCACCTCCACGGTCCGGGACAGGCGCAGGGCCTGCGTCCGGTTCTCCACCTGCGGGCTGTTGCCCATCATCGGCTGGCGGGCGGACTCCGGCAGGAACCGGACCGAGACCAGGCCGACGATGCCGAAGATGACCAGCCACACGGCCGGCCACCAGGTGCCGAACACCGGGATCAGCGCGGAGTTGATCATCGGGGTGGTGCCGGCGAACACCGCGACCGACAGGTTGTAGCCGATACCGAGCGCGGCCATCCGCGTCCGGGTCGGGAAGATCGCCGGCAGGGTGGCGGCGACCGGCCCGGCGAAGATGCCGAGGTCCAGGGCCAGCAGCGCACAGCCCAGGAAGATCAGCACCATGTTGCCGGACTGCAGCATCGCGAAGACGGGGAACGCGATGACCACCAGGCCCACCGCGGCGGTGATGAGCACGGGGCGGCGTCCGATCCGGTCGGAGAGGCGTCCCACCGGGTGGGCGGTGACCACGGTGATCACGATGGCGATGAGCACCAGCATGTCGGACTCGAAGACGGTGGTCTTCCGCTCGGCGAACTCGGTGAGGTAGGTGTTCATGAACGAGGTCAGCGTGTAGCTGAGCACGTTGTACACCGCCACGATCCCGAGCAGGATCAGCATCTCGCGCTTGTGGTTCTTCAGCAGGTAGACCAGGCCGGTCTTCTGCACACCGGTCTCCGCGGTGGCGGCGTCCTCTTTCTCCTCCGCCTCGGCGACGGCCTCCTGGAAGGCGGGCGAGTCCTCGAGCTTCAGGCGCAGGTACAGACCGACCACGCCGAGGATGCCGGCGCACCAGAACGGCAGTCGCCAGCCCCAGGACTCCATGGTCTCCTGGCCGAGCGTCGCGTTGAGCAGGGCGACGAGGCCCGCACCGAGCGCGAAGCCGAAGTAGGTGCCGGAATCCAGGAAGGATCCCCAGTAGCCGCGCCGGTTGTCGGGGGCGTACTCGGCGGTGAAGGTCATCGCGCCGGCGTACTCACCACCGGCGGCGAAGCCCTGGATGAGCCGGGCGGCGATCAGCATCAGCACCGCCGCCCAGCCGGGCACGAGGCTAACCGGGATCAGTCCGATGCACACCGTGCCGATCGCCATCATGATCATCGTGGTGGCGAGCACGGACTGCCGGCCGATTTTGTCGCCGAGCGGGCCGAAGACGATGCCGCCGAGCGGGCGGATGATGAAGCTGATCGCGAAGGTGCCGAACGTCGCCACGAGGGCGAGGGATTCGGGGAGATTGTCGAAGAAGACGGTGGACATGGTGACGGCCAGGTAGCCGTACACGCCGTAGTCGAACCACTCCATCATGTTGCCCAGCGAGGCGCCGCCGGCGGCGCGCTTGAGGGTGGGCTTGTCGACGACGGTGACGTCATCGGGGGTGTACGGCTTCTGCAGGCTGGACGCGTGGCGCCGGTAGCGGCGGAGTTTGGCGTCCCGGACCTTCTCGTGCACCTGTCTGGTTGAGCGGGGCATGGTCTGCCTCCCGTGTTGTCGTCCCGCCGCGGGAGGATACCCGGCGGCGAGCCCGCAGCCGCGCGGTCGGGAGCGTCACCTGCCCGGGTCCGCGGTCGTGCGGGGAACTCTTCCACGGTTACCGGACGCCCCGGGGTCGGCGCAAAACAGTGACCGGTGTTCACCACGGTGGATACCGGTGCTGATGTGCGGCGACACCGCCCCGCAGATTTCTTGCGCCCGCCCCCGGAAATGCCGCCGGTCGCCGGTGTCCGGGGCCGGTAAACTGGGGGCAATGACCCACCCCCTCACTGACCCGCAGCCCGCCCACCCGACCGCGAAATTCTGGGCGGTCATCGGCGTCCTCACCCTCGGCGGACTGCTCTTCGGCTACGACACCGGCGTGATCAACGGCGCCCTCCCGTCGCTGACGAAGGACCTCGGACTCTCGTCCGCCATGGAGGGGATCGTCACCTCCGCCGTGCAGTTCGGTGCGATCTTCGGCGCGCTCTACGGTGGCCGGATCTCCGACCGGACCGGACGCCGCACCGCGGTCACCGGGGTGGCCGCGGTGTTCCTCGTCGGCTCGCTGGGATCCGTCTTCTCCCCGGCATGGCCGGTGCTCGCCCTGTTCCGGGTGGTGCTCGGACTGGCGGTCGGGGCGGCGTCCGGCATCATCCCCATCTACCTCGCCGAACTCGCGCCCACCCGGCTGCGCGGCCGGGTGGTGAACCAGAACGAGTTCATGGTCGTCTTCGGGCAGCTCATGGCGTTCACCGTCAACGCGGTCATCGCCACCAGCGTCGGCGGGGGCGGCGGGGAGGAACCCGGCACGTGGCGCTGGATGCTCGCCGCCTGCGTCATCCCCGCGGTCGGCCTGCTCGTCGGCATGCGGTTCGTGCCCGAGTCGCCGCGCTGGCGGGAGGCCCGGCGGACCGGGACGACCGGACGCCGCCTCGCGGCCCGCGACCTGTTCGCCGAACCGTGGCTGCGCCGCATCATGGTCATCGGCATCGGCCTGGCGGTCATCAATCAGATCTCCGGGATCAACGTCGTGCAGTACTACGGGGTGTCGATCCTCACCGACGCCGGCTTCGAGGGGGACACGGCCTTCATGGTCAACCTGCTCATCGGCGTCGCCGGGGTGGCCGGCATGGCCGTGTCACTGGTGCTCAACCAGCATGTGCGGCGGAGGGTGATGATGACGGTCGGACTGTGCTGCACCACCGGGGTGCTGCTGGTCATGTCGCTGACCTCGATCCTCGCCGACGACGGCAACCCCGCGAAGAAGTGGGTCATCCTCGTCGCCATCGTCGCCTTCGTCGGCATCGTGCAGGGCTCGGTGAACGCCATGACCTGGCTGCTCATGTCCGAGATCTTCCCGATGCGGGTCCGCGGTGAGGCGATGGGCCTGGCCGCCGGGGTGCAGTGGACCGTGAACTTCATCGTCGCCCTCGGCTTCCCGTACGCGGACTCGGTGCTGTCCTTCGGGCCGACACTGCTCATCTTCGTGGTGCTGCAGCTCATCGCCGTGGTGTGGTTCCACCGCACCGTGCCGGAGACCAAGGACCGCACACTCGAACAGATCGAGGAGGGGTTCCGCGCCCACCCCTGACACAGGTCACGGGTCAACCGTGACGCGCGGGGGATTCGGTGGGCCGGTGAAAGCGGTTGACTGGAGGTATGTCCACCACAGCAGCCCCACCCACCACCGTCATCCGCGCCACGGGTCTGCACAGGCAC
This sequence comes from Drosophila nannoptera, assembly GCA_020883555.1. Taxonomy (NCBI): domain Eukaryota; kingdom Metazoa; phylum Arthropoda; class Insecta; order Diptera; family Drosophilidae; genus Drosophila; species Drosophila nannoptera. Next base: position 33,826 of record JABVZY010000448.1, on the reverse strand, counting down.
TTCGGCGCCGGCGACCGCACCGTGCGCGCCGTCGACGGCATCGACCTCACCGTCCACCGCGGCGAGATCGTCGGCCTGCTCGGACCCAACGGCGCCGGGAAATCCACCCTCATCGACCTCATCCTCGGCCTCACCACACCCACGGCCGGCACCGTCGACGTCGTCGGCACCACCCCGGCGGCCGCCGTCGCCGACCAGCGCATCGGCGCGGTCATGCAGTCCGGCGGCCTGCTGCCCGACCTCACCGTCGCCACCACCGTCCGCATGATCGCCTCGACCTACCCGCATCCGCGCCCGGTCGACGACCTGCTGGGCCTCGCCGACCTCACCGCCATCGCCCACCGCCGGGTGGGGAAGTGCTCCGGCGGTGAGCAGCAGCGGCTCCGCTTCGCCCTCGCCCTGGTCGGCGACCCCGAACTCCTCATCCTCGACGAACCGACCGCCGGCATGGACGCCACCGCCCGCCACCGCTTCTGGGACACGATGGCCGACCGCGCCGCCGACGGCACCACCGTCGTCTTCGCCACCCACTACCTCGAAGAGGCGCAGAACTTCGCCCGCCGCATCGTCCTCGTCGACGACGGCCGCATCACCGCCGACGCCAGCCCCGACGAACTGCGGGAGTACGACGCCGGCCGCGTCCTCACCTGGACCCGCGACGGCGCCACCCGCACCGAGGACGTACCGGACGCCGCGGCGTCCGACGCCCGCGCCCGCACCCTGCTCGCCGACCCGGCGGTCAGCGACCTGCGCATCGCCGCGCACACCCTGGAGGACACGTTCCTCCGGCTGACCCGGAAGGACCCGTCATGACCACCGCCACCGGCCCCGTCCTGCGCACCCTGCGCTTCACCGGATTCGACCTGCGGCGCCTCATCAGCGACTGGGCGATGCTGTTCTTCTCCATGGCCCTCCCGGTCATCTTCTACCTCGTCTTCGGCGCCGCCATGGGCTACGGCTCCGAACCCTTCGGCTCCGGCAACGTGAAAGCCTCCGTGATGATCGGCATGGCCCTGTACGCCGGAATCACCGGGGCCGTCGCGGCGTCCGGTAACGTCGTCGTCGAGACCAAGACCGGCTGGGGCAGACAACTCGCCCTCACCCCGCTGACCACCGGCCAGCGGACCGCCGCCACCGTCGCGGGGATCCTCGTCCGCGCCGTGCTGCCCGTCCTCGCCGTCTTCACCGTCGGGGCGCTCACCGGTGCGGTCATGCCCGGCGGGGCGTGGCTGGCGTGCCCGCTGCTGTGCGTGGCTGGTGCGGTCCCGTTCGGGTTCTACGGGATGATCTGGTCACTGCTCGTCGCCACCGACACCTCGGTGAGCATCGCCAGCACCTCCGTCGTCATCCTCGCCTTCCTCGGCAACGTGTTCATGCCGCTGCCCGAGGGACTGCTCACCGTCGGACGGTTCACCCCGCTGTACGGCGTCAGCGCGCTGGCGCACTGGCCGCTGGGACACGGTGAACAGACCGTGAGCTTCGGCGAGGGCTCGACCACCGACCCGCTGTGGTGGGCACTGCTCAACATCGCGGGCTGGACCGTGGTCTTCGTGACCGCGGCGATCGCCCTGCAGCACCGGGAACGGGGGCGGCAGTGACGGCAGGGTCGGCAGTGACGGCAGGGTCGGCGGGGCCGGTGCGCCGGTTCGACACCACCGCCAGCCTCCTGGCCTCGGTGTGGTTCGTCATCCTCGTCGTCCCGGTGGCCACCGTGCTCACCGGCGACGACCCCTGGTGGCAGAAGGTGGCCGGCACGGTGCCGTTCATCGCCTTCGGGGCCGTCTACGCCGTGGCGTTCGGCGTGCTGGCCCACACCCCGGCCCGGTTCTCCACCCGCGGCAGGTACCTGTTCTGGCTGGCGCTGCTGGCCGCCCTCACACTCGTCGCTGCGGTGACCACCGGCATCGGCTCCGCCTACCTGGTGCCGTTCCTCGTCGCGTACCTGGCCTTCCCCCTGCCGCCGGCGCGCAGTATCGCCCCGGTGGCGGCGATCACCGTGGCCTCCAGTTGGGCGGTGTTCATCGCCGGCGAACCGTACTGGCCGGGATTCCTCGGCGCCACGCTGGTCTCCCCGGTACTCGTGTACCTCATCGCCATGGCGTCCCACCGTGCCGAACGGGAACAGCAGCTCGCCCATGACCTCGACCAGACCCGCCAGCGCGAGGCCATGGCCGTCGACGTCCACGACCTGCTGGGGCACTCGCTCACTGTCGTCACCCTGAAAGCCGAACTCGCCGCCCGGCTCGTCGACACCGACCCCGCGGCGGCGAAGGCGGAGCTCGCCCAGATCGCCGGCCTGTCGCGGACCGCACTGGCCGAGGTCCGCGCCACCGTCACCCGGATACGGCAGCCCGATCTGGCCGGGGAGCTGGCCGGCGCGCGCCGGGCGCTCGAGACCGCGGGCATCGCGGCGTCCGTCCCGGAGGCGTCCCCGGCCGGCGCGGGCCCGAACGACCGGCTGTTCTCCTGGGTGGTGCGTGAGGCGGTGACCAACGTGGTGCGGCACTCGGGCGCGACTGGATGCACCGTCGAGCTCACCGGGCACAGTGTGTGCGTCCACGACGACGGGCACGGGTTCGACGGTGTGGCGGGCAACGGGCTGCAGGGACTGCGTACCCGGGTCACCGACGCCGGAGGTACGCTCACCGTCACCTCGGATGCCACGGGCACCACCGTGGCCGTCACCATGACAGGAGAGCCCTCATGATCCGCGTGCTCATCGCCGATGACCAGGACCTGGTCCGCGGTGCCCTGGCCGCCCTGCTGGGGACGGAGCCGGACATCACCGTCGTCGCCCAGGAGGGGTCGGGTGACGGGGTACGTGATGCCGTCCTGGAACACCGGGTGGACGTCGCCCTGCTCGACATCGAGATGCCCGGGATGACCGGTATCGACGCCGCCGCACAGGTCAGCGACGCGGTGGCGGCGGGGGAGACCACCTGCCGGACCGTCATCGTCACCACCTTCGGACGTCCCGGCTACCTCCGACGGGCGCTGGACGCCGGGGTGAGCGGGTTCGTCGTCAAGGACACCCCACCGGACCAGCTCGCGGAGGCCGTGCGACGGGTGCACGCCGGGCTCCGGGTCGTGGACCCGGCGCTGGCGGAGGAGTCCCTGTTCACCCCGGCCTCCCCGCTGACCGCCCGGGAGGTGGAGGTGTGCCGGGCGGCGGAGCCCGGCGGGCCGGTGCGGGCGGTCGCCGCGCGGCTGCACCTGTCGCCCGGGACGGTGCGGAACCATCTGTCGTCGGTGATCGGCAAGACGGGGACCACGAACCGGTACGCGGCGGTGCAGGCCGCCCGCGACAACGGGTGGTTGTGAGGGGACCGTCCTTTCTCTCAGCGGGTGCCGGCCTCGACCTGACCGGCGTCCGGTGACCGACCCCGGCGT